>OX421497.1:31275741-31518732 GCA_949126835.1 Anisus vortex | reverse complement strand
CTATCTCTCTCTGTCTCTCTCTCTCTGTTTCTATCTCTCTCTGTCTCTCTCTGTCTCTCTCTCTCTGTTTCTATCTCTCTCTGTCTCTCTCTCTCTGTTTCTATCTCTCTTTGTCTCTCTCTCTCTGTTTCTATCTCTCTCTGTCTCTCTCTCTCTCTGTTTCTATCTCTCTCTGTCTCTCTCTCTCTGTTTCTATCTCTCTCTGTCTCTCTCTGTCTCTCTCTCTCTGTTTCTATCTCTCTCTGTCTCTCTCTCTCTGTTTCTATCTCTCTCTGTCTCTCTCTGTCTCTCTCTCTCTGTTTCTATCTCTCTCTGTCTCTCTCTCTCTGTTTCTATCTCTCTCTGTCTCTCTCTGTCTCTCTCTCTCTGTTTCTATCTCTCTCTGTCTCTCTCTCTCTGTTTCTATCTCTCTCTGTCTCTCTCTGTCTCTCTCTCTCTGTTTCTATCTCTCTCTGTCTCTCTCTCTCTGTTTCTATCTCTCTCTGTCTCTCTCTCTCTGTTTCTATCTCTCTCTGTCTCTCTCTCTCTGTTTCTATCTCTCTCTGTCTCTCTCTGTCTCTCTCTCTCTGTTTCTATCTCTCTCTGTCTCTCTCTCTCTGTTTCTATCTCTCTCTGTCTCTCTCTGTCTCTCTCTCTCTGTTTCTATCTCTCTCTGTCTCTCTCTCTCTGTTTCTATCTCTCTCTGTCTCTCTCTCTCTGTTTCTATCTCTCTCTGTCTCTCTCTCTCTGTTTCTATCTCTCTCTGTCTCTCTCTGTCTCTCTCTCTCTGTTTCTATCTCTCTCTGTCTCTCTCTCTCTGTTTCTATCTCTCTTTGTCTCTCTCTCTGTCTCTCTCTCTCTGTCTCTCTCTCTCTGTTTCTATCTCTCTCTGTCTCTCTCTCTCTGTTTCTATCTCTCTCTGTCTCTCTCTCTCTGTTTCTATCTCTCTCTGTCTCTCTCTCTGTCTCTCTCTCTCTGTCTCTCTCTCTCTGTTTCTATCTCTCTTTGTCTCTCTCTCTGTCTCTCTCTCTCTGTCTCTCTCTCTCTGTTTCTATCTCTCTCTGTCTCTCTCTCTCTGTTTCTATCTCTCTCTGTCTCTCTCTCTGTCTCTCTCTCTCTGTCTCTCTCTCTCTGTTTCTATCTCTCTTTGTCTCTCTCTCTGTCTCTCTCTCTCTGTCTCTCTCTCTCTGTTTCTATCTCTCTCTGTCTCTCTCTCTGTTTCTATCTCTCTCTGTCTCTCTCTGTTTCTCTCTCTGTCTCTCTCTCTCTGTTTCTATCTCTCTCTGTCTCTCTCTCTGTTTCTATCTCTCTCTGTCTCTCTCTCTGTTTCTCTCTCTGTCTCTCTCTCTCTGTTTCTATCTCTCTCTGTCTCTCTCTCTGTCTCTCTCTCTGTCTCTCTCTCTCTGTCTCTCTCTCTGTCTCTCTCTCTCTGTCTCTCTCTCTGTCTCTCTCTCTCTGTTTCTATCTCTCTCTGTCTCTCTCTCTGTTTCTATCTCTCTCTGTCTCTCTCTCTGTTTCTCTCTCTGTCTCTCTCTCTCTGTTTCTATCTCTCTCTGTCTCTCTCTCTGTTTCTATCTCTCTCTGTCTCTCTCTCTGTTTCTCTCTCTGTCTCTCTCTCTCTGTTTCTATCTCTCTCTGTCTCTCTCTCTGTCTCTCTCTCTCTCTGTTTCTCTCTCTCTCTGTTTCTATCTCTCTGTCTCTCTCTCTCTCTGTTTCTATCTCTCTCTGTCTCTCTCTCTGTTTCTATCTCTCTCTGTCTCTCTCTCTCTGTTTCTATCTCTCTCTGTCTCTCTCTCTCTGTTTCTCTCTCTCTCTGTTTCTATCTCTCTCTGTCTCTCTCTCTGTCTCTCTCTCTCTGTTTCTATCTCTCTCTGTCTCTCTCTCTGTCTCTCTCTCTCTGTCTCTCTCTCTCTGTTTCTATCTCTCTTTGTCTCTCTCTCTGTCTCTCTCTCTCTGTCTCTCTCTCTCTGTTTCTATCTCTCTCTGTCTCTCTCTCTCTGTTTCTATCTCTCTCTGTCTCTCTCTCTGTTTCTATCTCTCTCTGTCTCTCTCTCTGTCTCTCTCTCTGTCTCTCTCTCTGTCTCTCTCTCTCTGTTTCTATCTCTCTCTGTCTCTCTCTCTGTCTCTCTCTCTCTGTTTCTATCACTCTCTGTCTCTCTCTCTGTTTCTCTCTCTGTCTCTCTCTCTCTGTTTCTATCTCTCTCTGTCTCTCTCTCTGTTTCTATCTCTCTCTGTCTCTCTCTCTGTTTCTCTCTCTGTCTCTCTCTCTCTGTTTCTATCTCTCTCTGTCTCTCTCTCTGTCTCTCTCTCTCTCTGTTTCTCTCTCTCTCTGTTTCTATCTCTCTCTGTCTCTCTCTCTCTCTGTTTCTATCTCTCTCTGTCTCTCTCTCTGTTTCTATCTCTCTCTGTCTCTCTCTCTGTTTCTCTCTCTGTCTCTCTCTCTCTGTTTCTATCTCTCTCTGTCTCTCTCTCTGTTTCTATCTCTCTCTGTCTCTCTCTCTGTTTCTCTCTCTGTCTCTCTCTCTCTGTTTCTATCTCTCTCTGTCTCTCTCTCTGTCTCTCTCTCTCTCTGTTTCTCTCTCTCTCTGTTTCTATCTCTCTCTGTCTCTCTCTCTCTCTGTTTCTATCTCTCTCTGTCTCTCTCTCTGTTTCTATCTCTCTCTGTCTCTCTCTCTCTGTTTCTATCTCTCTCTGTCTCTCTCTCTCTGTTTCTCTCTCTCTCTGTTTCTATCTCTCTCTGTCTCTCTCTCTGTCTCTCTCTCTCTGTTTCTATCTCTCTCTGTCTCTCTCTCTGTCTCTCTCTCTCTGTCTCTCTCTCTCTGTTTCTATCTCTCTTTGTCTCTCTCTCTGTCTCTCTCTCTGTCTCTCTCTCTCTGTTTCTATCTCTCTCTGTCTCTCTCTCTCTGTTTCTATCTCTCTCTGTCTCTCTCTCTGTTTCTATCTCTCTCTGTCTCTCTCTCTGTCTCTCTCTCTGTCTCTCTCTCTGTCTCTCTCTCTCTGTTTCTATCTCTCTCTGTCTCTCTCTCTGTCTCTCTCTCTCTGTTTCTATCTCTCTCTGTCTCTCTCTCTGTTTCTCTCTCTGTCTCTCTCTCTCTGTTTCTATCTCTCTCTGTCTCTCTCTCTGTTTCTATCTCTCTCTGTCTCTCTCTCTGTTTCTCTCTCTGTCTCTCTCTCTCTGTTTCTATCTCTCTCTGTCTCTCTCTCTGTCTCTCTCTCTCTCTGTTTCTCTCTCTCTCTGTTTCTATCTCTCTCTGTCTCTCTCTCTCTCTGTTTCTATCACTCTCTGTCTCTCTCTCTGTTTCTATCTCTCTCTGTCTCTCTCTCTCTGTTTCTCTCTCTCTCTGTTTCTATCTCTCTCTGTCTCTCTCTCTGTCTCTCTCTCTCTGTTTCTATCTCTCTCTGTCTCTCTCTCTGTCTCTCTCTCTCTGTCTCTCTCTCTCTGTTTCTATCTCTCTTTGTCTCTCTCTCTGTCTCTCTCTCTCTGTCTCTCTCTCTCTGTTTCTATCTCTCTCTGTCTCTCTCTCTCTGTTTCTATCTCTCTCTGTCTCTCTCTCTGTTTCTATCTCTCTCTGTCTCTCTCTCTGTCTCTCTCTCTGTCTCTCTCTCTGTCTCTCTCTCTGTCTCTCTCTCTCTGTTTCTATCTCTCTCTGTCTCTCTCTCTGTCTCTCTCTCTGTCTCTCTCTCTGTCTCTCTCTCTGTCTCTCTCTCTGTCTCTCTCTCTGTCTCTCTCTCTCTGTTTCTATCTCTCTCTGTCTCTCTCTCTGTCTCTCTCTCTGTCTCTCTCTCTGTCTCTCTCTCTCTGTTTCTATCTCTCTCTGTCTCTCTCTCTGTCTCTCTCTCTGTCTCTCTCTCTCTGTCTCTCTCTCTCTGTTTCTATCTCTCTCTGTCTCTCTCTCTCTCTGTTTCTATCTCTCTCTGTCTCTCTCTCTGTCTCTCTCTCTGTCTCTCTCTCTCTGTCTCTCTCTCTCTGTTTCTATCTCTCTCTGTCTCTCTCTCTGTCTCTCTCTCTGTCTCTCTCTCTCTGTCTCTCTCTCTCTGTCTCTCTCTCTCTGTCTCTCTCTCTCTGTCTCTCTCTCTCTGTCTCTCTCTCTCTGTTTCTATCTCTCTCTGTCTCTCTCTCTCTCTGTTTCTATCTCTCTCTGTCTCTCTCTCTCTCAGTCTCTCTCTCTCTCTGTCTCTCTCTCTCTCTGTCTCTCTCTCTCTCTGTCTCTCTCTCTGTTTCTATCTCTCTCTGTCTCTCTCTCTGTCTCTCTCTCTGTTTCTATCTCTCTCTGTCTCTCTCTCTGTCTCTCTCTCTGTCTCTCTCTCTGTCTCTCTCTGTCTCTCTCTCTCTGTTTCTATCTCTCTCTGTCTCTCTCTCTGTCTCTCTCTCTGTCTCTCTCTCTGTCTCTCTCTCTGTCTCTCTCTCTCTGTCTCTCTCTCTCTGTTTCTATCTCTCTCTGTCTCTCTCTCTCTCTGTTTCTATCTCTCTGTCTCTCTCTCTCTGTCTCTCTCTCTCTCTCTTCACCAGTAACGGATGTTGTGTAGTCTAATGTAAGTTGATCTGCTGTGGCAATACAGTTGACAATTAGTTTGTTTTTTACAAACTCTTCCCAAAATACATTTTGTTAAATGACCAAAAGAAAATGTGTTTTAAATTTTCAATACATTTGTCAAAATGAGGATACCTTCAATCTCCCCTCTTGGCTACCGCACTGGAAATCATTAAAGTGTAAAAGGATCGACTAACTAGTTTAACTGCCATACTAGTACCGATATGCAGCGACTTATTGAGGTCTAGGTCAAGGGTCGGCAACCTTTTGCTAATAGTGTGCCAAACTAGGATTTTTAAATCATTCAGCGTGCCAACAGCCCGAAAGTCAACCTGCTCTATTATATTTTAATTTTTTTTTTTATAATAATATTTATTTAGCGCCGTAGCAAGATAGAGGCCCAAAACGAGGTGTATAGAGAAAATCTTTTGAGCGTTTAATATTTAACTTTAAAAAAAAACACTAGTTCTAGGTTATCATCCTTTTTAGTTTATTTTCATTTACACCAAATACATAATTTTATGACTAAGCTTTCACATTTGGATAGTTAATTATCGCCTAAAATTATCATTTAGTTATCGTGATTCGAGATATGGAACTGGCACCTGCAATACATTAATTGTATTTTGATCTCAGTTTTACTGAGATATTCTCTTAATTATTATTACGCAGTGCTAGTATATATATAACTATCGTTGAGCGGTGTAGAGACATTGTAATCATACAAACTTGGTAGTTAATGTAATGTTTAAAAATGTACACATTTTATTATAAATACTTTAGTCATATAATATTTATATACCTTTCAACTAACTTACACAATTTGATAAATTTTAAAATTATAATTGTAAGAGCCATTAATGTTTCTATTAAAGAAAAATATGAAACATATTGGACATATTAGAGCAAAAAAACAAATACAAAACGGGTTAATTATTTCCCTTCTTTAAAATAAAAACTAATATTACTTTTTAAATATTTTTTTATACAAATCTAGCATTTTTGTGTTTAAAATTTAACTATCCCTCCACTTAAAAAATAAAGATCCACATCTAGGATGGTTGTATATGGATAAATCCAGTCAGACTTTATGTGGTGTGAAAACAAGAGTCCATAAATTTGAAAGTCTTGTCTTTGTTCATAAAACTCCTCTCTATCTATTTAAATATATGGCATAAATTAGGGAATTACAAGTAGTTAAGTGTTTTGAAATTAAATAACGTGCAAGATTTGTCCAGTTTCAATGCAAATCCATTCCAGTGGTCGAACAGTCAAGTGCTGTTTGGCCACGTCCTTTTAAAAACAAGTTCAACTCACTGAAATGTGTCGCTCGCCATTCAGAAACACCGGCTTCAACAGTTAGTGCCTCCTCATTCAATTATTGAAAAAAATCAACAAGAAGCACCTTTTGGAGGTCTCTAGCGTGCTATCTAAAATCGCTCTGCGTGCCATGTGTGGCACGCGTGCTTTATGTTGTCGACCCCCGGCCTAGGCTACTAAGCTAACAGGGAGAACTGTAAGCCTGTAGGGCTCATAGGTCATATTTTGTAAGTGTCTCTGGAGAAAACAAAATAAAAAAGAGATCCTAAATGCTATCGAAAAAAAATATTCCCTATATTAGAACTAGAGTCTTTTTTTGCAAATTTAACAAAATGTTCAAGTACACATTCAAAGAATACCAAAATTAAGGGCCCCCAGCGCCACGTGAGATTGTAGAAGGTTTTGTGGCATCTCCTCTTAGCTTTATAGCAACAATTAGAAAATACTTGCGTAATTGCCAATTTAATTTTAAATTTTATAAAAATAATATTCATGGGCCCCCTAAACTCTTACGGGGCCCCGGTACGGTGTAGCGGCTGTAACCCCCTCTCGTGGGGCCTGGTAGCAAATAAGGACCTACGTGAGATAACAGGAGTAGTCCCAGTCCCGCTAGCAGAGAGCATCTCAGCAAGGAGATGGAGATGCCTGGGGCACGCCTGCAGAATGTCAGCTGATTCCCTCCCCAGGTCAGCCCTGAGATGAACCCCCCCCCCCCCCCCCCAAGGGAAAAAGGTCGAAAGACCAACCAAAGAGAAGAACGTTGGAAAGGCACTTGAAGGCTAGAGGCTTGAATTTAGAAACAACACCTCGAGCTGCAAAAGAACGTGATAGATGGAGATCTTTGGCAATTCGCCTCAAGCGCCAGCATGCACGGAGAAGATTAACATTGAGTGCAGTTCGCGAATTGAAATCGTGGTATTATTAATTTTAAAAAGCTGGCCGAGTCTGGATATACATCCGTCTATTATTGTGAGTGATACCTTTAGTATATAAGCTAAACACTGTCAAGCCTAACACCCACCTGACTCAGCCCCTATATACTATATATGAATATATGTCTTGTAATGTACTGATGATATTATTATGATATGATTCTAAGCATCACTCAACATTCGGGTTTAAAAGGATATGAAAGGACGTTGTACCGTTTAAACTTCCAGAACCAAGATGGCTCTGAGTTTAGCGACATTTGCAAAATGGTGCGTGAATACCATTTAACTTTCGGTTTAAGCCCACAATTGTGGAGAGCACTGGACATGCTAAATGTAATGGCACGACAAGTCATCTTGACTTCTGCAGAGAGATTGTCACGGTAGAGGTCTAAACCACACATGCGCAAAATTCATCCAAGCGTTCAAATTTTAAAAAAATATTTTTTTGTTATTCTTGTCATAATGTTAAATTGGATAATAAAGTAATAAAATAAAATAAAGATAACTTTATTGGATAAGTTAGTAATAAAATAAAATATAGAAAACAATGTAAGGGAAATAATTCCTACAATATTATATTTTTTGCATTAGCCCAGATCCATAATAAGTTATTTCCCTTATATATACACCAGCATTACGTAAATCAAATGTAAGACTGGACTCAAACAGTAACTACGGACAAGCTTGAAATTCATGAAAGTCCACCAGCTCGCCAGATCTAGACGTGATCAGTCCTGGAATCCACTTTTCATTAATCTCTTTAAAGATCAAATATCTCAACTTCAGACTTTAAATATCAAGGGCTCTAACTCAAAATGGGGGAATAACTTCAGCTCTCGGGTCAAAACGAGTTATAATATAGACAGTATAGAAGCAGTGCGTTTAACGTATTTGCCAAATATCAAATAAAACACTTGAAAAAAACAACTCGCTTTATCAGCTTGATATTTCTATATAGTAGCCTTTAATCTACATTGACCTTATAGAATGACATAATTATATCTCTTGTAGTAAACAATTTACATTTTAAAACTACTACCTAAAAGGTCAGCAAATAGATCTATACGTTTTTATCTGTTGCTGATACAAACAATACTATGTCAGTGCAGTAGGTGTCGAAAGTCTACAATATACCTCCCCTCACAAGAAAATATTGATAGTATATAAATATAATATTGTTTGCGTATGTTCTTAATGTTATAGAAGTGGAATAAGAATAATGTTTATCTAGCCCACTACCTCCACGGGGCATGTTAAAAGAAACGATTAACGCACAAGCCATTTTTCAAATACTATTTACATAAAGATTTACTAGTTGTTGTTTTATTCTTTCTGACACGTTGAACTTAGACTCTTAGCTTCTGGCAGAAATAGCTTGCTTTGTACAGATCAAATATTTGTTTTGTCTTTACAGATAACTGGTGCTGGTTTCTCACAATACTTTTGACTACAGAGTATTGAGTGAAGAAATCTCACTGTATTCACAGTATTTTCACTGAAATTACTGCAGAGTTCTGCCTCGTACTACTGTTTGCTTTTATATGGTAGCAGCTACACAATCTTCATGGCGGTAATATATACATAAACAAAACAAAAATAATAATAAAAAGTATTGAAAGACAATTTTTATTTAGGTCTTGAGGTATGTCAAAACTAAAGGGAAATTATAAGGAAATAATTTACATATTTTAGAGCTCATAGTTTCATATCCATAATTCATATATTATATTATGCTAGGCACAGATAGTGTAATTGCCCAATTCATGAACTGGCTGACTTTTTGCCCATTACATAAACTGCGAGACTGCCTATTTATCTAAATTTATTTTTGTTATATTATGCTAGGCACAGAGAGTGTAATTGCCAAATTCATGAACTGGGTGACTTTTTGCCCATGACATAAACTGAGAGACTGCCTATTTATCTAAATTTATTTTTAATTTATTTACCAAAACATTTCTTTTTTTTTTTAGTTTGTCACTGTCTTTTTATTAGCAGTTCATTTATATTTTATATGTTATTTAAACATTGGGCTATAAGTATAAACGAAAATAGGCTCTCATATGCCTTGAAATATAATCTAGGCCTAGGCCTACTACCTAATAGCCTTTTATAATACGATTTCTTTCCTTTATTATAGGGAGGGGGGGGGATGCAATATTTAGATAGCAGAGTAGACCTAACTATGTTTTTATTAGCGAACAACCTAGACTAAAATATTATATTTAGCCTTAAATAAACTTCTTACTATTATATATATATATATATATATATATATATATATATATATATATATATATATATATATATATATATATATAAATATTATATATATATTTATTAGTTTAAAATCTCGATTATAAGCCGCACTTATTTTTACAAAATTTTTCGCTCCGGGAAATAATTTTTTTTTTGTTCCAAGGTTCGAATATCAATTGAACTGACGATGCTGGCTACTATAAGGAGCATCACTGAATAGACAGTTATTTATTTCCCTGCTTCAACTTCCAGTATAGACCTTGGAAATTGTGTTTTCCAATAGTTCCTAAAAAGTAATATGCCTTTATTAATTCAAATTAATCTTTGGTTCTTAAATAGCAAATGTTCTTACACACAAAAGAAAATTATATCTGTAAATTAATTCCACACATCAGTTGTACAGCATAGCTGAGTAAATAAAAGTTTTGAAATAAGCAAAGCTCACTTAGTGTTTATATTGTCTAACATGAAAAGTCAATTTACATTACATTGGCTAATACATTACAACAGTTGCGTAGCTAGGGTCAACTGCGCCCGGGGACATGACACAAAGTCTGCGCCCCGTCTCGGACCGACAGAGGCTAGGAAAATTTTGAAATTGTACGGTTTATATGGTTCATTTTCGAAGCATCTGGTATTTTAATGAAATAGAATACAGACTAATAATTCTCTATACGATTGTAAACAATTTATTTGAAAAAAAAATGGTCTAAATGACTGGAATAGATATAGTCTACTTAAACTGTCTACAACAAATTGATCCTCCTTGCGTAAGCCCAATTACAGTATGGCACAAATTTACAAAAGTTAACAAAATTATTAGGTACAACGGTAATCTTTAAGTACATAATTAACAATGAACATAATTGTGAAGATAATTATTGACAAATTTTTTGTAGACATTATGAAAATAGTTAAAAATATCATGCGAGTTTTCAATTTTATTTAGTGCATTAATTTAAGTTTAAAGATAGCCTATTTATAGTTGAATTGTACGCTTTTATCTAAAGGTAAGGATAGAAAATCACTCTCTCTAATAAAGTAGGATGGAACTCTTATATTGAATTGTTTTAATTGATCAGAGCAATCGATTTTGTTATTAAATAATTTCCAGGCAAAATTTATGTCAAGAAAAATCCAAATTATACACAATTACAAAATAGTACAATATTAGCGAAATTGCATATAGTTGACATATAGTTAAATTACTCAAGTTTAAGTATATGAAGAATAATGTTTGAGCCCGAACTGATCTTTGTTTTAAAAAAAAACGCCATCAGCTATCCTACAAGGTGGATGTGTCATTTGTTTATGAGTAGAATGGCGCCCCTTAATGCTCAATGGGGGCGCCAAAATCATGCTTGCCAAGAGAATTGTAATGAAGCTATTTGTGGAGCTCCAAAATTCAATCTTGCAAACGTATTTGGGATACATTAGTTTACATTAAAATAAAATTAAATAATTAGTTTTAATACTCATTTTAGCGCCCCATAACGTGGCGTCCGGGGACATATGACCCCCCCCCCTGCCCCCTTTCCTAGCTACGCAACTGCATTACAATCAAAATAATATAAAAAATTGAAAAATTAATTATACAGGTAAACCAAACATAACTTGAGTGCGGCTTATACACGTGAACGTCAATTTTACTTGCTTTTTTTTTTGCGGCTTATACACAGGTGCAGCGTAAGATCGAGATTTTACGGTATATATAACAGATCTAAACTCTAAACATATGTATGCATGTGTTTGTGTGTGTTTCAATTTCATATTGCACATTCTAGTCCAGCAGACGAACTAAGACGCCTAGTTCACAACCCGGATCGAAACTAAATGTCAGCCGTGCATTGAATTGTCTACACTTGATATCAGTTTGTTGACATAGGTACTGTATATCATTGAATATCAATCGCTCAGTCTGCCAAACAACTACTGAGGCTTGTCAGGTACGATAATCATTAAAAAAAAAAATGGGACTCGCTTGACTGCCCCTGACGTCACAGCGACTCTCACATATCTTTATATAAGAAACAACTACAGCTTATACCCCCTTTTTAATAACTACTTCAATCAATGGAACGTATAACTTATAACCGTAGCTGTAGTTTTCAATTGTAAATTCAAAATTTATTGCCAGTTTATAACATATATCTAATAGACTGAGATGTGTGAAGGTTTTACGGGCCGTTTTCAATAATGTGAGGTACATTGCAATGAATTGTGCACATATTTTACGTCGAAGACACTGGCTTGGTTTTTTAAACCTTTATTCCACAGTTCCAATATTGTCTATGGCTGTACTGTGTTACCTTTATAGTGATCCCACGGATCAGTGCGTCTCAACAGACATACGCATACGAGCACACGAACACACATGTTTGTGGCTTGATCACATTTAATTTTCGCTTAGAAATTAGAACAGTACAAAATATTCTTGTTCAAATATGCATCATTGTAATTGACGCCTTTTATAGGATTTATTACTCTTCCAATTTTATATTTATATATCTATCTATCTAGTTATCTATCTATCTATTTAAGTATATCTGCTTATCTATATATCTATCTATCTATACATCTATCTATCAATTTATCAATCTTTCTTCTACCTATCTTATTACCTATCTGTCTTTCCCATATCCACCTCTCGCTCTTTCCATAGACATATCTATCGCCATATGTATCTATCTCTCTACATAGTTATCTTTGATCTATCTATCTAATTATCCAACTAATTATCTAATCTACTTATCTATCCACATCCAATAGAAAACATTTACTAATTTTGCGAAAGTTTAGGGGTACTATTCCGCTTTGCTGAGAACCACTGCTTAACTTTTAGCTAACTTTCTATGCCTTTTTAATATACTCTTCGTTTGTGTGTGTGTGTGTGTGTGTCTGTGTGTGATTATATGTGTGTTTATAACGACTTGAACAATAGTACTTTCTTTTTTATATTAGCATTGAAAAAAAGCTACTGTTGGTCTCAGAATGATTAATGCAATATTGAAGTACTGTCTAGGACATGGGAACTTTACTTCGCTGATAGTTCTGTAGACATAAAACATCAAGTTGGAAGGCCAAGTTGTATACCGGTAAACATTGAAGTTATTGTTATTTCTATTTTATGTTCTTTGTTGATTGTGTACAATGTTACTTTACTTGGGTGTGTTGAATTTTGGTATTGTTTACCTTCAGACAAAGGCATGTAAAGTAGTCTAATCATTTTGGGTTCATTGATATAAATACAGAGATAGCTAGATAGACATTTAAATAGATAAATAGATAGATAGGCGATGAGACAGACAGATAGACAAATAGATAAATAGATTGATGGTTAGACAAAGGGACAGACAATAAAAAGTCTTATAAAAGACAGAGAAACAGACAGATAGATAGATTTATAGATATGATTGATAGATAAATAGATATATAGTCTTATAAACAGACAAAAAATTATAGATAAACAAAGAGAGAGACAAAATTTTATATTTTAGATAACAAATAGAGATTCATATAGAGATAAATAGATAGATAAAGTAAGAGAGAAAAATAAGATACATGGAGATATATATATATATATATTTTATCGATATAACTGAACTATTTAAACTAACTCATTTATGTCTCTTGTTAACGTTTTAGGACGCTTAGCAATTGGGTGCAACCTTCGCTAACTCCTGACTTACACTGTAAAAGCAGAGTATGTGGAAGAATTCAACATTGCCACGAATTAAGTCTTTTCTAGAGAGAGTAGCCTAACTGTCTGAGAGATTAACAGACTTTTCAAAATTTAATTGGATTCCGTTCATGACAATCCATACACACGAAGGCATTAGCCAAAGTATAGACTAACGTGCATCAGGTAGTGATATTTTTTGTATGAAATAGTTATAGATATATTATTATTAATGACGCGGGTGCCCTATGACCCTGTATGTGTAACATGTAATTGCGTGTATGCCGTTAAAGAAGGTTAATTAAAACTCTGCAAGTGGTACTTAACTGGAAGAGAGAAGAAAAAAAAAACGGGGGTTAATCGATAAATCGATCTCTGACAGTTGTGATTTGATCCAGAGGAACAAACAGTGATTAGCCCCCTGTACAAATAACTCAGCACACAGAAGGCAGCCGTGGTGACTGTGATAAGTCCAAGAAATGTTATTGTACAGGTAGAGCAGCTGTGTCTGGAAGTGTGGTAATCATAACTCGTAGGACCCAGTCTATGATACTGGTCGACTGGATTAAAGACTCAGTTTTTATCGTTTGAAGTTGTGTATGGTCTTTTACTGACGTTTCATCCAGAAACACGATAAAATGGAATTTCAGATGTGCGCTCATGTTAGATGTAAGAAATATTTTAAATCATTTACTGTTCACTATTCAATACTAAATATTTGAATATTACCCAAGTCTAGAATTTAACATCGTTTTATATACATTGTAATATTATGAAACGTACATTGTTGTCCATTAATACTCCGTGTGTCAAAGGAGTTATTTTTGTTCGTGTAGCCATAACAAAGTAGGACATGTTTGTTTAGAGTTCATTATAACAACGAATACAAAAGTGGAGCACGGCTTAATCTCTGTATTTTTAAAAAGATAGTTAATTATTCCCGTTCTATGCAGGATATAAACTATCTGAAGTACTTTAATGTCAAGTGTTAACACGATTTTTTGACGTTATAAAATAGTTTATCCCTAAGTTGAACACAGTAATGGCAATGTTTAACTTTTACTCTTTGTAACAGGCGATGTGGTTGCTTTGTGAAAGGATAAAACAGATGACGGAATGTTTGACATCCACTAGAGGCTATGGTTCTAAATAATACAGACAACCCGTATGTGGTTGAAGTGAAGCTGTGTCACTTGTCTATATACAGACACGACAAGAGTAGCCTCGTCCTGCAATCCAGAAATAAAGCATCCATGGGAGACGACTCGAGTAATAAGCTGCCTCTGGTCGAACCGCAGCCTTTCACGAAACGTTCTTGGCGCCGTGAGAAAAGTTTACCAGTCTTCTACGAGAAGCCAGAGAACGCTTCTTTTTCATCCCATTACTCTTTAGGGCTTTCAGAACTCTCGCAGAAGGCATCGAGTCTGTTAAAAGGTTTTGAGACTGATAAATCAAACGGGAGTGTTAGCGACGAGGAGGTGGTCGTGAAAAAGGCCAGCGCTCACCCCAGGGCTGAGTTCCCGTACAGCCGGATACAGCCGTGGAGGACCCAGGATCTCATCCCGAGCTTTATCAGCAGGTCAGAGAGAACGAGGACGTCGCTAGAGAAAAGAAACATTGACAACGAGAGACACGATTTCACGAGCAGCTCGGCCAACGATGCGCCCCAGCAGGGCGGACATAGAATGAGAGTGATGGGTGGCAGGCTTCACCACCGCATTCAGAAACGCCACCTGGTGTATTTAAATCCTTTAGACGGGTACGGATACCCTGACCCCAGACCACCCGTCACGTCCTTAAGCGAACCAGGAACGTCGAAGAAAAGACAGGTGCACGCGGATTCACAAAGAGCTGCTTCAAGTTTGCGCGAAGCGACTTTCGTGGAAAGCCCTCAGAAATTTCATTGGAAGATTGGAGCTGCGAAGAACGCTCTTGACATCATGAATAAAGTTGGGACTCCGACGAAAGTGGAAAGAAAGTTGCAGGATGATCTGATCATGAACCTTGAGCGTCTCAGACGAGACAACAGTCTCTTCCACAGCTACTTGGTCAACCCGGCCCAGCACTATGTCGCCAGCGATAGAAAGTGCACTCCTGGAGAACGTCTGCTAAACATCGCCTGGGAGGCCAACACGTCCAGAAAAGGAAAACTTAGAAATGAGTTTCTTCACGTTAACAAACCTTTTGTGAAATCTTATGGGGACAAAGAGGCAAGTTGTTCATTAGACAACACGTTGGTGACCATAAGTAAATGTCCAACAGAAAGAACGAAACTTAACGAGCCAAAGATGAGACAACAATCAAAAACTAATTCTGAAGATGGGACAAAAGAACCAATTCGTTCCACACGTTTCCAAGATGAAACAAAAACCTCTAGCGGCAAAGATTTTAATAACGAAATTGTTACGAGGACACCTCCAAAGATCTCTAAGAAACTTAAAAAAAACTTCAAAGATTTCAGTGATGACGTAGGCGACTCTCGAGGTCAAACCGAGATCAATAACGTGTCTGATAAGGCCCAAGCTGATAATAGTACTGGCGACTTGATGGAGGCCAACGATGATAAGGCCCAAGCTGATAATAGTACTGGCGACTTGATGGAGGCCAACGATGATATTTCATCAAACAAGGACCAAAGGTCACCTGTGTTGCTTAAGGGCAGGAGTCACTCTGCAGATGGAATTGTAAGGAAAAAGGAGTCTCAACATGGCTCTGATGACTCCATGAGAGTTTCTAACGAAAATCTGACAAATCATTATGATGACAGTGGTTCTCTAAGCGATGTAGGGAATAACCTCAAACAAAAAACACAAACGACCACGGAATATTTGAACACCATAATGGGTAAAGTCGAATTGCCCATGCAGAAGCTGCAAGAGATACCTTCGGGTTCATCTGAGTCAAAGAGTGATCTCACTGAAAGTGATGTCCTAGCGATCAAACACAATAGTGAAACTTTTAATGTGGCAGTATTATGTTAATTTATTAGGCACTGACCAACGGTGCCAAGAACAATTTTTAAATCGAATAAACGTTTTAAACAATTACTATTTAAACGGATTTGTAAGGCCAAAAACTTAACAATTAAATTATATTCTTAATAATGTGTACTCTAAAATATTATTGAATGATGATAAAATTTTGATCATTGACAACAAGCATTAAATAAACATCTGTTTTCGTGGCGCTAAATAGCACAATGCAATTGTGTTAATGGAATATGTTCATAATATTCCATTTAATGCCACAAAGTGCAAAGAAGAGTCTTGTGTACTCAAAGATTCCGAAGACCCAATTCTGGCCTGCCATAAACCTGGGACTTCTGACATTCAAAAGATGCACATCTTGGTTTTCCATGCGGAAATCGTTTGCTTACTTTTGTAATTGCATTTGCTTAAACTTACATCATAATTTCAGTGTGTTTAAATGCTGGTTTATGTAAAGACACTTGTCATGTTTAATATGTTATTAGCGTCAGTTGCACCCTGGCATTTTATAACAGGTAGATAATATACTAATACAGTCATATGTTTAGGATATTGGCTAAATTGTTTGAATGTTTAAATGAAATACTGAAACAAAGTTTAAATATATATATATATCTGTATGATAGCCTAATAATCAAATTCACAATAGATTCAAAAGTAAATATTTTTACAATATATGTTTCATTTACTAATATTCAATATACATGTGTGTATTATTAGCCTATATAATTTTATAAGTGCGTTTATAATTTTTGTGCATTTCATGAATATAAAGTTTGTTAATTCATTCCAAAGATCTTTACAATATAACGTAACAGGAAACTATTGTACAAATATGTAACTAATTATAAATACGTAAAGCCGTATGGTTCCAGTATTATAACAGTATTTAAATCTCCTTGTAAGACCCACCACCAATAAATGGGCTGAATACAGTAAACTCCCACAATCCATTTTCTCGAACATGTTACGCCAGTTTCTAAACCGACCATTTTTTTTATTAATATCCTACTCCTACTATAAACTGCCCCCCCCCCCCCCAACCCCAAAAAAAAATTAAAAAAAAAATAAATAATAATACAATATACCTAATATTGAACTTTCCAAGCTACATATAAGTAGACCAACTGCCAACATAAATATATCCAGTCCACACATAAATCTTTCATTTACTAATCAGATAAATATCCCCAGATCCCAACATTAAAATACCCACTCCCGAAATAAAAATAGCTACTTCACACATATATATGATTTATACTTCTCACATAAATAAATCCACCAACACCTAAATATATACCCACTAACCACACGGGCAAAAATGTTTATAAAAAGTATCTAAAACTCTTTTAAAGTGTGTTTTTCTGTAACCCAACTGCGCACTAGAATGCCTTTGTTGTTGTTTTACAATTTGTCCTTATTAAAGTAATTTTAATAATATTCCTTTGCTTTTAATTGTTTTTCTTTCTGTGCAGACATTTTAAAAAAGCATTTTATTTTAAGTAAATGCCAATATACGCCTTATAGTTTATAGACCTCTCCGTCAAGTACCAGATTATTGCGTCCTACGCATGTCTGTGGACGATTACGTCTTGCTTTATGATAAGACTTTAAATTGATGTCATAAATCAAATAGCAATTACGCGACACTTATCGTTTTGTTCATTTAATTTGACTGACAAAGTCTATTTCCTTCATTGTGAGCTGGTAACAAAATTAAAAAAAGTGTATTTATGTGCTACCAAACACATACTTTGTTGTTTGTTCTTGTTTTATAAAAGAAACACTATAACAAAACTACAACACCAAGGAATCGCTTTAACTTAACTTTTAAACAAGTATTTTAATATAGCTTAACATGAACGGAATTCCATAAAAAGAAAATATAAGCGAAATATATAAATGCAAAGGGAAATAATTAGAGGAATAGTTATAGCAATTAAATATAATTGTAGCCCTTTTATATTTATATCACACGCTTGTGGTTGGTTAATAGTTTATAAAGGGAAAGAATAGCCGTGACAGGGAATATTTATATCGACGACCATTTCATAAACAGAAAAAAGCAAATAAAACTGTTAAAAAAAAAGACTTCATACCCAGTCAATTCATCCCCATCACTTCATCCCCGTCAATTAATCCTCGAGTCACTTCATCCCCAGTCACTTCATCACCAGACACTTAATCCTGAAGCAATATGTTGTGCATGGCTGACAACTTGAGCAGTTGTATTATGGTAGACTTAAGGGCCCCCTCCTGTGACGATCTATTATACTAATTACCAGAATATTAATTAGTCTGTGATATTCCAATTGATGATTTCTACGTTTGAAGATAAAAGAAAATAAAAAGGTCAAGGGGATAAAGCTTCGTCGTCTTACACTGGCCTATGTTCGTGAAGACGACGTTGTCGATTCCTTTGAATTGCTTGCAGATTCAATGCCACACCATGATCGGATGCCAGAGCTACTTTCCTACTCCGAGCTTACGTATGTGGGTGGTCGCAGACAGCGAGGTAGAGGAGATAACTATGCTTCAGCATTGTTTCCCCCAGACATGTGGAATAAATACATTGACGTAAACGGCGGTGTTGCACGAACAAACAACACTGTAGAGGGTTGGGATCACGCCCTCCAATCTCTGTTCTCGTGTCACCATCCAACAATGTGGACATTTCTTGATGTCTACGTAAGGATTGTCAACTGCACAAAGCATCAGTACTGCAGTCATGCACCGGCACAGAGCAGCGTCCAAGAAAGAAGTAAGCTGCATTAGCCATGAGAATTGACAACATTGTGCAGCGCTACGAGTCAATGGATCGTCTTCTCTATCTCCTATCTTTAGCTTTTCGGTCACACTGATTAAAAAAAGACTCACCCCAAAACCTCTTAATAACAAAATAAAAAATTGAATATTGAACTATTTGTTTTTTTTTTGTTTGTTATGATTTATATTTCGATCTGATTTAATAATTCTATACCTAAAATTGCATTTTTAGAATTAATTGTCTGGGGTTGAAGTGACTGGGGATGAAGTGACTGGGGATCAAGTGACTCGAGGATGGAGAGACGGGGATGAAGTGACGGGGATGAATTGACTGGGGATGAAGTGACCTGTCACCGATTTGTTATAAGCTATTAATTACCGGGTAATAGTGCCTAAATTTGATTTGTGTTCATGTGTCTATAGTTGTCATGTTACATATGTCTATATCTGTCAAATTGTACTCGAGTCTTTAGTTGTCATAATGTACCGCCTTATTAAACTTTTATTTTTACGGTTGATGTTGACGTTTTATTTCCGTGATATTTTTATATTTTAAATAAATCTAAACCAAAAGCAAAAAAACAAGAACATAATTTCAAAAATAAATAAAAAAACATCAATGTTATGAACCATATTATTTTATTATTACTCTGAAAACTATGTTTAATATTTGTAGTGTATAAATTGTTTTTTTTTAGATCAGTAGAAATTAAACTTGATTATCTCCATTACATGAGAATTTATTATTCATTTAAAATATTTAAATTGTAAAATTAGAATATATTGACCTATTTATTTAAACTAAAATGTTAACAGCATATATTTAGAATATACATAGCTAAATCGCGTAATCTAAAAAAAATGCATTGCTTATATTAACAAGTCTTAATGACTATTGGTGTTTTGTGAATCTTGTATCAGCTTTTAAATATTTTTACGTGCTAGTATTCATCAATACAACGACGTGCCCTATATGCTGTTCATGCATACGGGCTGAGTTCTGGACTCCCACAGGCCCCAATATAATTCAACTCCACACTGCCCAAGGTCAGTTTCTCCATCTCACAGCTGTTTGTGTAAGTGTAACCGTCAGATCCACACACAGGTTGATACGAGGCCGGGCATTCAAAGTCATGAATATCAAGTGGTTTCAAGTCGTCCTTGTAGCCTGGGTAAATATTTTCTTTTGTAATTATTGTTGATTCTAATACTAATATATTGATATACGTAATACTGTTCAATTTAGCTATTGTTAAATAAACTTTACAAAACACTGAAAGATTGGCAAGCATAACCTAAAGGAATTATAACCTTTTTATTGGTATTGACTTAGATTTATAGAATAAATGTTTCGATTGTATGATATCCCTAAAGAATGTTGAAACCTTATTATTCTTATCCAAAACATTAGTTCCGATTGTAAGTATAACATTGAGTTCCCTTATAGTTGATTCTTAGATCGGTTAGAATGTCATACTTTTGGTTTTTCACAGACTCATAGACTCATGTTTGTCCACCTCATTAAGCCTACATGTATATATATATATATATATATATATATATATATATATTAGTGGCGTAGCCAGGTTTTGACGCTAGGGGGAGCGAGCATTTAGGAAAAAGGCCCCAATTTTTTAGCGATTTTTCCACGATAAAAGAAGAACTATGAATTCGTACGTATCAAATGTTATAAGAATACCCTGTGCCTCAGGATATACACACTGTATAATAGTGCATTATTTTTTTTTTAACCATCCACGATTTTTACTAGCAACTATTAGATCTAGTGATGGGAATTTCTGCAAAATTGATTGCATCTACTGCTCATTTTCGGGATGAACATCTAGTGTCAAAAATTATTTATAGAATCAATACATTCTTCTTCTTTTCATTTTGAAAGACGAGATAAGTCTTAATTAGGCGTGACCTTTTGAACTGGTGTGATCGTAAACTTCCGGTTCTATTTTTAAATGTTTTATTATTTTAGGCATTTCCGTAAACAAAAAAGCATGCTTTTGCTGGTTATTGACAGTTGATTTCAACCTCGACGGCTAGTTCTAGTCTTTTAGAATTATACAAAGGATACAATATTTGTTATGAGGAATCCGTTTTTAACATCAAAAGTGAGTAGGCGATAATTAATACTCAAATGTTAGTCGCATGTAGCTTGTTTATAAAATAAATTAGTCAAGAGTTGCGTTTTCTTGGTTATTAAAAAACAAAATTCTTAGATTCATAAAACGAATAACAAAAATTCTTTTGCATTAAGCAATAAGTTTGATATTATAAAAAGGTGATTATTCCCTTCTGACTTTCACAATGCATTGTTTTCTTTTGTAAAGATGTTTTGGAAATGAAAGAAATTTTAATCCCCAACAAATGTTCGTACAACCAGTAACCCAGCACACAGACATGTTTCGAAGAAAATGATCGAATTCGACCGGAAAAGTTTTTTCTTGTGAACTTTTATGCATGCATACACGTTAAGACTTGTCAATAGACATTTTTAAAGAGATTTTAAAAAAACGAGTTTCAACATTTCTTTAATTTCTTTTAAAAAAAAAAGTCATTTCTTTTCTTTTCTTCTTTCTTTTAAATTCTGTGGTATCGTTTTTTTTTTTTTTTTTTTTTTTTTTTTTTTTTTTTTTTTTTTTTGCGAAGTTCATGTAACCATGTTTTCGATCACTACACGTTTACGGCCGAGAAGGAGAAAACCAGCGCACTTTGTCACATTAGTACTTTTCGGTGAGTACACCAGACTTAAAACCTCACTTCCCCGGTGTGATCGAACCGAGACTAATCTCTTAGGGTTCGGTGGACAAACGCACTTGTACTACGTAGCACAGCTAAATCACCATAAATGTTCGATGCAAACTGTTGACCGTTCCCATTCACTCTTTCCTCCTGCTAGGCAGGGCAGTCTAAAAGCAAATGCTCGACCGTCTCTTCTGCTTCAAGGCAATGTCGACACCGCGAATCGAAATTGGGCCTAAATCGTCCGAAATAGGCACCAGTGGAACAGTGTCCTGTACGGAACTGGGCTATCGTAGCATGTTCTCTCCTGCGGAGTCTCCACCACGGGTCAGCTCGATTTGGCCGTTTTAGTTGCTGCCACACGCCTCGACCCTTGTCAGACTCATCCCAGTTCTTCCACCGTTGTCTTGACTCCCACTCACGTATTGATCTGTGGGCACTCTCAAAGGAGAACGGACCCTTTGGAGTGGGTACCAGGGATCCCTTCTTGGCCAAGGCATCCACTATCTCATTGCCATGGACTCCTGCATGACCTGGAATCCACTGCAAAATGACCTTCACCTCGTACCTGAGGATCAGGTCGGAAAAAGCAGCGAACAGTCGGACAAGCAGATCGGGCCATGACCCCAAGCCGTCGATGGCCTAGATTACTGGAAACGCATCACTGAAGATTACCACATCAGCACGAGCCGCTGGTGTTTCTTCAAACGTTTTTCCCTATTGTCCCTACGGCAATTCTGATGGCTTCCATCTCCGCATCGAAGATGCAGATTTGCCCGCAAGGCTCACTTAGCTCAACCCGTTTTTCTACAGCCTTCGGGTACGACACAAGAGGACCATACCCAGAACGCGCTTCAGTCCCACTCATCGCGCTCCCATCAGCGTATGCCTCGACGAATCCTGAGTATAACCGTACCATCCTTAGAGCAGCTGCGCGCCTATTAGCCAGGAAGCGCCGTGTCCGACTGGTTCAATCAGGTTCGCCCGTATCTCTAGTAGGTTGAAGGCTAGGTGAGGAGGATGTTCCACTCCCGTTCGCAGGGGCGTGCGGTTGACCGAGAGTCCGATCTCTGCGCTGAGATTCAATGAGTGGTGCATGAAGGACTGCATTGAGATCCGTTTCCTGCCCTCCCAGGAATCTACGAGCTTCCTGAGAGGCGAACTTTGCTCCAACCGTTTATACCGCTCGTATGCAGTAATAACAGCCCTTTTCCTTCTCCCATTCAGAGGCGGCACGTTTGCCATGATCTCCACAGCCGCTGTCGGGGCAATTCGGAACGTTCCACATATTAGTCTGAGGGCTTGGTTTTGTACATTGTCCAACGTCTTCAACGCAGTATCAGACGCATAGATTTGTACCGGAAGGCTGTAATCCATTTAAGATCTTACCGCTCCTAGGTAGAAATTTCTCAAAACACTCGCCAGTACTGGCCAGTCTATTGACAATGTTCAGCTTCGAAGCGGCTTTCTCTTGAACTAACCTCACATGGTCATACATCGTTAGCTTCCGGTCCTGTGTCACTCCGGTCGACCAGACCACAAGATCGTCCGCGAAAAACAGCGACGAGCTTCCCAGATAGTTCAGCAGATCATTGATAAAAGCTAGAAACAATGTACAGGACAGTGCAGAGCCCTTGGGCAATCCTTGCTCCAGGACGCGCTTCCGAGAGATCGCTTTCCCGTAACGAGTTGCCACTGTCCTTCAGGCTAGAAACCTTTGAATCCATTTGTACATGCTAGAGGTGACACCTAGCCTCTGTAGCTTCAACAACAACCCCGGCCGCCAGACCTTGTCATAGGCCTGTTTAAATTCTAGGAACACTGCTAGTGTTTACTCTTTCCGCTGAAACCCGTCAGCCATTTTCTGAACCAAGAGCGTCACCTGATCCATCGAGCTTCTTCCACTACGGAAGCCGGCTTGCGATGGGGCAACCAGTCCATTATCCTTTAAGTACCTCACAATCCTCCTATTGATTAGTCTCTCAGCTACCTTCCCTACACACAATGTTAGGGAAATCGGACGGTAGCTTTCAGCCTGACCCGGGACTTTACTCCTCTTGAAGATGCGTACCACCAAGGCTTCTCTCCACTGTTTCTGTAGGACACCTTCAGACCATGTTCGGTTTATGAGCTCCGAGAGTTTGCCTTACCACGAGTCCCCAGGTTAGTGATCAGCTCGTTGCTGATCCCATCCAGCCCGGGGGCCTTTTTAGCCTTGCGCCGTCTCAAGACATATTCCAGTTCTTGCCGAGTAAAGGGCACCGTGAATGCGTTCGCCTCACCCTCTCCCGTAATGTGGCGTTCGTTTGCCTTCCGGACTTTATCCAGACCATCAGACACACTCGATCTTCCACCCTGCTTTCCGACACTCACGAAATGTCATTTCCGCCCGCTTGGCATCCGATACCATGGGCCCTACTCCTGCCAACGAAGCTGGTGCTTTCCTAGCTACCTCAGCTCGCTCAAGGTGGTTGATAAGGTTCCATGCCTGACGGCCATCCGCAAGGCCTAATCCAGCACATGTACCAGTCCATTTCGACAACTTTGCCTCCGCGATAGCCCCTTTCACTTCCGCCGTTAAACGGTTATTCTCTCGACGACTCTCTGGCGTCTTCCGCCTGCTCGCGAGCTTGCGAGCAGCCTTCCTTTTGCGGACCAAGTCTCCTAGGGCTTTTGTCCGAAATGGTCTAAACTTGCGCTTCTCACAAGACCTCGGGATCGTCTTTCTGGCAATCCCTAGTATGGCTTGTACAATCGTACCATACACTGAGTGGATCAGCTCAGTCTCGACTTGCACTTCTTCAAGTCCCATCGTGCCTTCGAGTAGATCCACTACTTCGAGTAGGCCCGGAAGGTTCCCTACTTGCTTTTCCTATATCGATAGTGAACAACACGGGCAAATGATCACTCCCAACATCACCCAAGACTTCCATTGAGCTGCTAGCAGCCAGATCAGCACTCACGAGCGTGAGATCTGGCCTCGATTCACTACCGTTTCCCGTGCTATTACATAGGTCCTCCACCAACCGTCCTGAATTGTTGGCGATAGCATAGCCCCAGGCCGGTGACGCCGGCCTATCCTAGTTTTAGGATCTCTAGAGACTTGGGGATCAGGCCAAACACGTTGCCTAGGTCATGACTGCCGTCGGGCTGCCTCCGCTTTTGTCGAGCACAACTACTCGCAGGAGTCACAGTCGGGAATCGGCTGACCGCGGTCGTATTGTGACTAGCCTGACCACCCAAAGTGGGATTCCCCGGATGTAGGTCATGTACACCGGGACACAGGGATCTACCAACCCTGGATTTCCTGCCATTACGTAGGCCCCTTTGGCCTCCAGTCTTCCATGAATACTTCCGTCTAGACCAGCTATATTCACTGGCTGGCCGGCAGCTGCTTTTCTGTTTCGTCTGACAGATGGTGACTTTCGACTGCTGTTTGGCTGCAGCAGCGCCTGGGGTTTCACCATCCCCGGACTTTTTTTCCCCGTACGGACAGAGATAGTGTGTACCTTGGGCCCCTGCAATAAGAGTCCTGCCCTAGAAGGTTCACCTGCCAAAACCTCTACCCTCCTTTGAGCGGTTCCACTTCCAGAGACTTCAGAACCGCGTGGTTCATGTGCTGGAACGTTACAGCTCACGTTGGTTGTGGATTTTTCGAGCAACGGCCCAACGCGACTTGCCGAGTGTCCGCGACAGGAAGATTGAGTTATGTCGAGATTACACTTAGATTTTTGTTGTAAGAGCCATAGTTTGAGTTTTTTTGCTCCAGGGGGAGCGATCGCCCAGGGGGGGGGGGCTAAAGTGGTGACGTAGCAAAACAAACGATCGGGCAATGCCTCTGCCGCACTACCTACAGGACTCTGAGTAATGAATCCAGGTAAACCGTTGCTGGTGTTTGTCCTCAATGTCGCTGAGGTATGTTTAGCACGACTTTCTCCAAAAGTCTGAGCTAGCCATCAGAGGACAGCTGGCTGCAATGCTGCAGTATCTGAAACCCAATCGCGCTGGACCATAACCTTCTACTGTGGAGGCTAGGAGACTGACACTCCCCATCCTTGAAGGGCTGGGGCCCTACGCCATTAGCCGGCAGCAGAGTCCTATCGCGCATTGCTTTTTTTCACCCGGGAATCCCGCATACGGGCCTCACCAGTCCAGTACACGAAGTCCCTAGTTGGAACTTGTCGGATCTGTGCTCCGTTACACCGAGTCGCCACTGTGAGGCTACACAGGTATAGACTGGGGTAAGTACACAAGACTTGAACCCCACCTTTTTTTGAGAATGCGAGCGAGCGTACTCTTTTGGGGCTCGGAGAACTAACTCTGCTGTTCCATGCACCATTGATAAATCACCGTAAAAGTTAGGCACAAACGGTTGGCCGTTCCTGTCCACTCTAAGTTCCTGCTTTGACCTAATATCCACTAGAGCAGAGTACGGCAACCTAAGGCAAGCGAGCCAAACTTGGCACGCTGAGCGATTTTCAATAGCACGCGAGAGACCTCCAAGAGATGTTTTATTATTGATGAAAACAAAAACAACTATATTTTCGAGCAATATTTATTTTGAGTGAAATCAATTTCACAAAATTTAACTATATGTACTTTCCTTTACAAAGACATATATTAAGATATTTGGGCTTTTTCACAAGCACATCGTAGCACTCTAAGCGGAGTTTCAAGACTTTCAAATTGATTTATCTTATACATTACAGACGCTCCTTCTATAAAGAAGATTATTGCGTCCTACGCTCATCCGTGGTCCGAGTCTAGTCTTGCATTTTTATTAATGTTTTAAATGATGTTAGGTTATTGGTTTTCCTGGTTTGTTCAGGCAACCCATTCCATGCCCGAATGCCACTCGGGAAGAAAGAGTACTTATATGCATTTGTTCTCGCATAAGGGACAAGGAAGGTGTTTTTGTCTTTATGTTTATCTGAGCTTTGCAACAGATTGTTATTGGGTTGTATTTCTAAATTAGAGTTTAATGCCTTATGTATTATTACTACTTTACTCTTTGCCCTTCTGTCCTCTAGTGTTTCTAGGTTTAGTGATTTGACTAATGGTGTTACTCTTGTCAATTGGGAATATTCACTAGTTATAAACCTTGCAGCTCTTTTTTGAATTTGTTCTAATTTTTTAATGTTTTCTTTAGTTGATGGGTCCCATACAGATCCTGCATATTCTAGTATAGACCTAACTAATGTGAGATAGCATTTTAGTTTTATATTCTTATTACATTTGTAAAAGTTCCTTTTTATGAATCCTAATGTTTTGTTTGATTTTTTAATTACTTCATCAATGTGAGGGTTCCAAGATAACTTATCATTTATTATTACTCCTAGATACTTAGCATTGCTAGTTTGAGTTAGTTCTTTACCATGAATGAAGTAGTTTGTTATTATTTGTTTCTTTTTCTTGGATACCCTTATTAGTTGGCATTTTTCTGGGTGAAAAGACATACTCCAGTTTGATTCCCATTTTTGTAGTTCATCTAGGTCTTTTTGTAAAAGTTCACTATCTTTTCCTGTCTTTATTATTCTATAAATTATGCAATCATCAGCAAATAATCTTACTTTTGTGCCTGTGTTGATGCAATTTGGCAGATCATTAATGTAAATTAGAAATAGTAGGGGCCCTAGAACAGTTCCTTGTGGAACTCCTGAGTTTACTGTTATTGGTGATGACTTAGAGCCATTTATTATCACTGTTTGTTCTCTGCCTATAAGAAAGTCCTGAATCCACTGATGTAAGGGACCAGAGATGCCAAAGTATTTAAGTTTTTTAAGAAGACTAGAATGATGAACTTTATCAAATGCTTTTGAAAAATCTAGTAATATAGCATCAATTTTGGTTGTTATTATCTAATCCCTTAGACAAGTCATCTATTAAGCCTATCAATTGAGTCTCACATGATCTATTTTTCCTGAAGCCATGTTGGTGTGGGCACAGTGCATTTAGTTTGTCTAGATGATTTACTATACTACTATATATTATATGTTCAAGTAATTTACATGTTATGCTTGTTAGAGAAACAGGTCTATAATTTCCGGGGTCAGATTTATCTCCTTTTTTGAAAAGGGGGGTTACATTGGCTAATTTCCAATCTTTTCATACCTAATCAAGCATAACTAGCTTTATCTTACTACGACCTTCTTAGATGTAGATACTTTTTTTTAAGTCTAGGGATATTAGCGATTTTAAAACGTAGCCAGTTGAATTTTAAACCTTTAATGAAATGTGCCAAATTTTTTAAGTGATAAACTCCTAAAGGTTTAATGGAAAAATAATTAATGCAGGAAATGTTTACTTACAACTGTTTAACGTAAATATATTTTATAGCCCTAATAATTAAATCTTGTAATGAATACCACTACGCTAGTTTATGTAAAGAAATAATAATTAGTCAGTAATATTTGTTATATTACAAAACATAACTTGTTTGGCATCACCATTGAACCAAATTTAGAATCTTAAATTAAAGGGAGATAATTAGATACTTTTATTTCCGAAAATTTCTAATATTATGTTTTTTTAATTTTTATTTTATAAAAGACTAAATGGTCTACAATTTATATAATTTTATAATGACCAAACTTTCAAAAAGTAGTTGAAAATTATAAAAATATTATATAACTAATATAATATATGCACATTTTTTATTATTACATTAACTACCCAGTTTGTACGATTACTTTGTATCAGTTCCGTTAAATGATTACATCATGACCATGTTGCAACTTGAATAAATTAAAGAACATCTCAGTTAAACTGAGAACAAATATTATAATCAATATTAGCAGTTGATAGATATGTATGTTGACAACTAAATGATAACCTTTAAAAAATAGTAACCATAATAAATGTGAAACTTAAATTTGGTAATATAATTTTTTATTTGGTGTAAATGCTAAAAAAATGGATGATAATCACATACAGATAATTTATTTTTTTAAAATTAAATTTAAAACGCTATGACGATTTTCTCTATAGAGTTCCGTTGCTTTTGGCCTTTGTCTAGCTATGGATTTAAATTACCCACTTGTCTTATAAGAAAACAAGTATAATAGAGCAGGTTGACTTTTAGACTATTGGCACGCTGAATGATTTTGAAATTCTAGCTTGGCACACCATTAGCAAAAGGTTGCCGACCCCTGCACTAGAATGTGATCTTCACTTCGTATCAAATTAAATTAAACTAAAATTAACTAGATCTAACAAGGTTCATTAATCATATTGTAACAAATTAAATTGTTGAAATGCAATTGTTTTTGTTTTTTTTAAATATTAGAAACAGTATAAATTGTGTTTTATGGCTTGTTCAAATTATTAAATTGTTTTTTCCGAAAGGCCCTTTTTTTTCCGAGAACGGCAGCTACGCTACTTATATATATATATATATATATCCTGAATGTTTATAACCAATAGACTATCATTAGAATTATTGTTTACTTAATCTATTAATCTACTAGGTAAGAAGCTTATCTAGATAGAGTAAAATAAATACTTACTGTCATCAAGTTTACCTTCACAGATGAATACAGAAGTGGCCAAAATACAAAAGAAAAATTTTAAGATCATCTTCACACTAGCATTAGTTCAAATCTATTAAAAGTTTAAGAATATTGAACCCTTTATGTACTCGTTATTTTTCACTGTTGTCAGCTGCAGGTTCACTGCGTCTGATACTAAAAAAATAAGGGTAGGGAATCTGAGTCGGGACAGTATAGTTGTTGGGGTAACAATGGACTTTATGTTAAGGTCCAGGCTCTAAGGAAGGGCTTTGTCTTTAAAAAAAATGGATTCCAAAAAGTACGCCGAAGCCAGGTCGATTTGCTCGGCACCCAAAACATCATCTGGTCGGACCTATATAGGGAGAAATACATCTTGGAGACTTCATGGTTTAATTCAGATCAGACTTACTGGAACTTTCATCATAGGGAATAGGTTGATTTTTATCAGAGCTGGGTAGACTCTAGGACACCCTTCAGACCCGGGAACAAATCCAAGCCTTCACCTGGATTTGAACCTAGGAATCTTAGTTACGCGCTACCGCTCGGTAACCGTGCCCCCATTCCTGCTTTATAGAGCAATTATATTTTACAAACACACTAAAAGCAGTCATAACATAAGTTAACCCAGAGTCATACTCAAAATTCCACTCATTCCAACAAAACTATCTTAGTCCTCATAAAAACCACAAACAAATATAATAAACAAATTTCCATTCAAGTTCACATATTCCATATAGCCCAGCATATTTTTTTTATTAGTCCTGGATTTTATTTTTATAGACACTGCAATTCTGTCAGAGCAGGAGGTCGACTTTGTTTACCAAACATTCCTCCAAGCCAGTGGTTCCAATCCATTGTTACTCCTGTACCCTTTTAATTTACGAGTACCCTCTTTACGTTACCGGACCACTAAACCTATTTCTTTCAATAAATATATGAGAAAAGCAGTTTATTGAATGTAATAAACCCATTAACATAAATATATTTTCTAATTTAAGGTTTTTCAATGCACAACTAAGATGTAATAGAACTATTACCCGCATTTACTTTTACTAAAGAACAACCATTATTCAAGTCGGCAATATTTTGGGTTTCAACCATTACCCAAGTATTTTTTTGAAACCCCACCCAACCCCGTCCATTCAGTACTCGTCCGCAAACACCAGGGAGTACGTGTACCCCAGGTTGGAAACTCTTAAAGCCCTCCTCATACAGCTCGGTTTAAGATAAACAAAATCATGAAAACGAAATATTTTTGAACGCGTTTCGCCCCTAGTAAATTATTGATTTATAATTTATCCATATTTTTTATAGCTTTACACTCACACTTAGGGTGTCATAATCATAACAAAACGAAAAAAATAGCACCTAGTTTCTACATCACCGATGTCAAACACAAGAACTGCGGGCTACTTCAGGTCCGGAGTAGGCTACAATTATATCCGAGAAATTTTTTATCACCGTCAATTTTTATCTCACTAGCTATAAATAGATTCATAGTCTGGCAGCAAGCCTTGCCTAGGAGAGGTGCGCTCAAGCCTTGATAAAATTTAGCAGCACTTGTAAACACTTCTATTTAAGCAGCTGTTGATTGATTCATTACAGAATCGGATGGATCGAAGAATGATACAGCGACATCATTAGTGAAAATATCTTCAAAATTAGGTAAAAAATGAAAATACAATTCCTTCGCTGTTGATAGGCCGGAAATGCAACAATTCAATTTCAAATGCTGAATATTAATTACTATTGTAATCCCTTTGATGAACTGAAAGGCAAATGCAGTTCGACTTAAGAATTGCACAGAATCATTTTTCAAATATGGAATACATCTCGACGAAGACTTAGATTCGTTCCCAGAACTGGAGGGTGTCCATGTGTCTACTTTCATAGGTTGGGTAACTTACATTAGTTACGGCAAAGTATAGCAGGCATTGTGCCGGCTACTCAATCCCCTAGTATTACATGGCCCCGGAAACTCGTTTAACCCAGTATCACTGGACCTGGTAATTAAATTTTCTGACGGGTACACTTTATTTTTTTTTGCTTTACTTTACTCTAAATATATAATACTTTCTTATTAACAAAATATGCCAAGAAGGTGCCAAGCTTTATTATTTTAACTTTTGTTTATTTTAATTCATTTAAATCTAGTCTTTAAAAAAAAAGTTCGTTTTTCACTCATTGAATGTGTATCCAGTTCGGCTTTGCGATTTGAGTTTTTGGCCCTTGTGCGCTTCAGTTCGACACACCTGTTGTACAAAGTTGTACGCTATAACAAGGTCTAACATGTAATTAATTAAATGCCGTGAAGAGGTGCAAGCCTAAATGATAAATACGTGTCACACTAGAAGTTTGTACTTTTAAAGGTTATAGAAAACATTAGAAAACAATACAAAATCAATTCATCGATATAGTTGTATATTGTTTGCTATAAATACCAAATCTATATTTATATATCTATATCTATCTATATCTATCTATATCTATCTATATCTATCTATATCTATCTATATCTATCTATATCTATCTATATCTATCTATATCTATCTATATCTATCTATCTATATCTATCTATATCTATATATCTATATCTATCTATATCTATATATCTATATCTATCTATATGGATCTATATCTATCTATATCTATTTATATCTATCTATGTCTATCTATATCTATCTATATCTATCTATATCTATCTATATCTATCTATATCTATCTATATCTATCTATATCTATCTATATCTATCTATATCTATCTATATCTATCTATATCTATCTATATCTATTTATATCTATTTATATCTATCTATGTCTATCTATGTCTATCTATATCTATCTATATCTATCTATATCTATCTATATCTATCTATATCTATCTATATCTATCTATATCTATCTATATCTATCTATATCTATCTATATCTATCTATATCTATCTATATCTATTTATATCTATCTATATCTATCTATATCTATCTATATCTATCTATATCTATCTATATCTATCTATATCTATCTATATCTATCTATATCTATCTTTATCTATCTATATCTATCTATATCTAACTCAATCTATCTATTTATATCTATCTATATCTATCTATATATATATCTATGTTTATATATCTATCTATAGATATCTATATCTATCTATATCTATCTATATCCAACTATATCTATCTATATCTATCTATATCCAACTATATCTATCTATATCTATCTATATCTATCTATATCTATCTATATCCAACTATATCTATCTATATCTATCTATATCTATCTATATCCAACTATATCTATCTATATCTATCTATATCTATCTATATCTATCTATATCTATCTATATCTATCTATATCTATCTATATCTATCTATATCTATCTATATCTATCTATATCTATCTATATCTATCTATATCTATCTATATCTATCTATATCTATCTATATCTATCTATATCTATCTATATCTATCTATATCTATCTATATCTATCTATATCTATCTATATCTATCTATATCTATCTATATCTATCTATATCTATCTATATCTATCTATATCTATCTATATCTATCTATATCTATCTATATCTATCTATATCTATCTATATCTATCTATATCTACCATATCATATATACAGAGCAATAAATGTAGGTCTATGTATTGTTGTAATGAAGTGAGGTATTTTACAAACACTTAAGTGTAAACGTTTTTATTTACTCCTTCATTAGTTCAAGAACACATTATAGTAAATTTTTCTACAAGGTAAAAAAAAAGCTTTCTGTTATTTGCAAAGTTAAACAGAAATTATAAACTAGTGCTAATTTCAAATAATGTAATGATAAACATTTTTTTTAAAGTAAACAAATGTGCTCTAGAAGAGGGGTCGGCAACCTAAGGGACGGCCAAACTTCAATGGCACGCGAGAGACCTCCAAGAGTGGTTTTTCTTTTATGGATGACAAAAAAACATTTTCCGGTTCTGAATGAGAAGAACTGACTATTGAAGCCGATGTTTCTGAATGACACATTTCAGTGAGCTGAATGCCTTTACACGGACGGGGTCAAACAGCTCTTGAACTGTTAGACCACTGGAATGGATTTGCATATTATATCTTGAGTGAAATCAATTACAAAACATCTAACTATGTGTACTTTCCTTTATTAAGGCATATATCAAGTTAGATAGTTGGGCTTTTTCAGCGGTATATTGAAGCACTCAAAGCGGAGTTTACAAACAAAGGCAAGACTTTCAAATTCAGATACTCATTTTACATATCCTCATCAAGCCTAACTGGCTTGATCTTACATCAACTGTCTTAGGTGTAGATGTTGTGGTTTTTTTAATGGAGGGATATTGGCGATTTTAAAACGCAGCCAGTTGAATGGAATGAAAAAATGGGCATCGACATGTGCTAATTTGCGGGAAAATCTGTAAGTAAGATGTTTAAGAAAGTCATTTGGTGTTCTCAATTGCTAGACTTTTGCTCTACTTTCAGCTTTTGGTTTAGCTTAAGTTGTGTACTGTATTTCTTCTTCTTCTTCTTCATAATACTGTGGAGACCCCGTTAGAACCGAGGAAAGAGTCCACAATTTAAATACACATAAAATAAAAAGCATCACAAACAACAATTATAAACAGATGACAGAGTGTCACTTTAGGTTTTTAGACCAGCCCTTCAGTGACGATTTAAAAGCCTTATTTATATCACATGGAAGCTGTGTTAAGCATTCAAAGAGGTCACTTAAACTTCACTACTAAAAAATGACTAAATATGTATCTGCCATTATAAATTAGCGAAGAGCATTGAAGACTAGGCGCTCATTAATTAATAAAGACTAATTACATTTAAAAGAGTTTTCATGCTCATCTTTTTTATAATTAAAACATAAATATTCTAAAACAAAATTTGTATTTATTAATTCAATAAATATAAAAGAATTTTTAATAGCATTGGATTATGCAAATGTTGAATTTATTAATTGTAAAAAAGATAAACTCCTTAAGGTTAAATAGACAAAATATTAATACAGGAAATGTTTATTTACATCTGTTTATCGTAAATTAATTGTATATCTCTAATAATTAAATCTGGTAACGAACACCATAATACTGGATTTATATAAAGAAATAATAATTAGTCAATAATATTTAATATATTACAAAAAATAATGTTTGGCATCACTGTTAAATCAAATTTAGAAACTTTATTTTAATTAAAGGGAAATAATTGACCAGTTATTTTTTCATTAATATTTCTAATATTGTGTTGGTGTTGTTTTTTGTTATTTTTATAAAAGACTAAATGGCCTATAATTTATTACTTTTTATTGACCAAATTGTAAAAATTAAGTGAACATTATATAAATATTATATGACTAAAACATTATATTATGCAAACTTTCTAAACATTACATTAATTACCCAGTTTGTATGATTACGACATATCATTTACTCATAATAAATGCTGGTTATCGGGCGTTATTTGGTATAAAAAAAATAAAAAATAAATTCTCAATTATGAGAACAAATAATCAATATTGGCTGATAATGATAATGTTTACTAAACACTACAAACAACATAAGTCAGGCATTGCGATGGAATCCCCAAGGAAAAAGGAAGAGGGGCCCCAAGAAATACATGGAGGCGTGACCTGGAAGCCGAAATCACCAAGATGGGCTTCAGCTAGAACCAGTTAGAGAGGATGGCCCAGGATAGGAGAATCTGGAGAACCGTTGTTGGTGGCCCATACTCCAACAGGGGTTGACGGGCGTAGTAAGTAAAGTAAGTAAACACTTACCACAAATATGAAAGGGTGGTAATACAATTTTGTATTTGGTCTAAATGCAAATGAAAAGAATGATAATCACCATCACGTAAATTTTTTTTATTATAAATAAAACGCTTTCTCTAAAAAATTTCCTTTGCTTTTGGCCTTGGTCTTGCTAGGGAGTTAAATTAATTCCTATAAAAAAATAATAAAACAAGTATATTAAAGCAGGTTGACCTTTACGCTGCTGGCATGCTGAATGATTTAGAAATTCTAGTTTGGCACACTATTAGCAAAAGGTTGCCGACCCCTGCTCTAGACTACACTAAAATGTTTCAGAATTTACAAGTAATACGGCACAACTCCTCTAAGTAATTTTAGGATTTAATTTAACATGATTATGTCCCTTACTTTACAAAAAAAAATTCGTTTAAGCCTAAAGCCTATTATCATGAACTATTAAAATTAAAAATAAAAGAAACTAAACGATTCAGCCAACAAAAAAAAAACAACTGTTTCAACTTTCAAAAATGTATCGAAACAATTGTAGTGTATTTTTATAAGTAGAATAATGGTTAAATTAACATGAAAGATTGAAAGAAATACATTTTCATGTGCTTACATCGCTTAAATATCCATTCTTTTAGTATATTATACAAATAATTGAGTTGAAATCATTTTCTTAAATTTTAAAGTAACATCACAATAAATGAATTGTCAATGCCTGTAAATGAGTATTATAACTCTAGTGAGTTTATGTACAAACAGCCCAATGTCCAGTGTTATATGTCATGAGTATTATACCACTAGTCAGTCTATGTTCAAACAGACCACTGTCCAGTAGTATATGTCATGAGTATTATACCACTAGTCAGTCTATGTTAGACCACTGTCCAGTGTTATATGTGAGAACTCTCGGGGCTACCACAAACTCCGGTGTAGTTGACCTTCACACGTCCGCAAGTCTCTACGTACATATAGCAGCCGTTACCGTAGGTGATCCCGTCTGTCCCACACACTGGCCGGTGAACGTCCTGACATTGAACATCCTGTCTGCAGTTAGTGACCTCCTTTTTGGCTACACCTTTAACAATATTTCAACATTGGTACATTTTGAAATAAATATAAACGCCACAAACGTGCATCCCTTTTCAAATAGTACAATAAAATTGAAATATTCGAAGAAACATTTTAAACAACATTTTAAAAAAAAAGGTTTGTGAATATTCATTACTGGCAAGTGGAACCTCAATAGTTAACCCTTTCAGTCCCGGGCGCGTATATAGCGGAACTGAAGGCAGCATAGATAGAAGTAGGTCGGTACGGGAAGGGTTAAGACACTAAACCTAGAAACACTAGGGGAAAATGCAAGGAGTCGGGGAGGCAAAGAGAAAATCTTCTTCATAGAAGGAGCGTCTGTAATGTATAAGATAAGAAAAATAGTAAAACAGGACTTGTATCTTAGAAATGCAACACAATAATAATCTATTACAATACTCGGGGTTAGGAATAAAAGCACTTTGTTGTTTATTCCTTGCGTAAGGACAAACACATCAGTAGAATCCGGACAGGGAATGGGTTACCCGAACAAATCAGGAAAATCTACAGCTAAACACCATTTAAAACCCAACTACATAATACCTTCCCTTCCCCCCCCCCCCACGCTCAACCACACTATATCGCCCCTCCTTTCGCCCACTCCTCCCATCCCTCTACCTCTGTGTACTACCGTTTAGTCCACTTCCCACAATGCAATTCTGAATATGAATTTTTAAAAATAATGTGTATAAAAACAGAAAAAAAAGCAATTTACTTGTTGTTGTTTTTCATTTGGGGCGAAAAACAAACTCTGTTTTACTGTACTGTAACAGATTATCGTCGGCATCCGTCCGTCTCCAAGAGACGATGGTGTAGCTTCACGGCAAAGGTGACCAGCTGCACCGCCGAGAATGGCTGTGGAGGCCAACTCGGGAGTGGCAATCCCTGCCGCACTTCAGGCATTTGAAGGTGGATGGCTGTTGTAAAGGAACCTTCCGCCTCGCTCTTTTCTGGATGGCAGCTTCCATGCGCCCAGTTTCTGCGCGGGATGTGCCAAGCCTGACTGCGAGCCTCCAAGTTGGTCGGTCAGAAGCTTGGCATTCCCATGTGTCAAGGTCAATTGAGCTCTCGTTCAGGTCTCTTTTGCAAAGGTCCTTGAATCGCAGTTTTGGGCGCCCTATCTTCCGGTGGCCTTCGACCAGTTCTCCATAGAGGAGGTCTTTAGGAATGCGACCTGCATTCATCCTTTTCACATGGCCGAGCCACCTGAGGCGTTTCTCACTGAGCACAGCGTGAAGGCTGCTCATGTTGGCTCTCCCCAGCACCTCTGTGTTGGAGACCCTGTCCTGCCACTTGATCTGCAGTATTCTCCGTAGGCACCTCATATGGAAGCTGTTGAGTTTCTTCTCGTGCCTCGCGTAGGTGGTCCATGACTCACAGCCATACAGGAGAGTGCTGAGTACGCAGGCGTGGTAGACGCGCAGTCTGGTCCTCTCGGTGAGGCTGGAATTGTCCCACACTCGCTGTTTTAGTTGGGCCATGACTGTGGCTGCCCTGGCGATCCTGCTGTTTATCTCCAAGTCGATGGACTGTGAACTCGAGATAATGGACCCGAGGTATGTGAAGCTCTCGACAACCTCCAAGGTGTGTCCATCGATGACGATGTTTGGAGGGGTCTCCGTGCCCTGTGCCATGACGTTAGTCTTTTTCAGGCTTACAGTCAGGCCGAACTCCTTGCATGCCTGAGAGAAGCAAGTTACGAGCTGCTGGAGTCCGTCTTCGGTGTGTGATGTCAACGCTGCATCATCAGCGAAGAGCATCTCTCGAATGAGGACCTTTTTGACTTTGGTCTTGGCACGAAGACGCGCTATGTTGTAGAGCTTGCCATCAGACCTGGTGTGAATGAAAACACCCTCGCTGCAGTCCTTGAAGGCGTGTTGGAGGAGCATGGAGAAAAAGATGCCGAAGAGTGTAGGCGCGAGGACGCAGCCCTGCTTTACTCCGCTGCTGACTGGGAATTCCTTGGAGGTTGCGCCATTGTAGCAGACAGTGCTGTGCATGTTGTCGTGGAAGGACCTGACCACCGCAAGCATGTGTGGGGGACATCCAATCTTCTGCAGCAAGCTGAATAGTCCGCCTCGGCTGACCAGATCAAATGCCTTTGTGAGGTCGATGAAGGCTATATAGAGTGGCATCTGCTGTTCCTGACACTTCTCCTGGAGCTGGCGTAGTGAGAAGATCATGTCAACCGTTGATCGACCAGCCCTGAAGCCACACTGTGACTCTGGGTAGATGCGTGAAGCGAGGGTCTGCAGGCGGTTAAGGATGACGCGGGCGTACGCTTTACCAACGATACTGAGGAGGGAGATGCCCCGATAGTTGTTACAGTCACTCCTGTCACCTTTGTTTTTGTACAAAGTGATGATGTTAGCGTCTCTCATATCTTGTGGAATGTAACCCTGTTCCCAGCAAAGGCATAGGAGGTCGTGAAGTTGCTGTAGCAGGGCTGGTTTCCCGCACTTTAGTACTTCTGGTGGGATTCCGTCGCTCCCAGGTGCTTTACCGCAGGCGAGACGGTCGATGGCCTTGCTGAGCTCATCCAAAGTGGGTGGAGTGTCAAGCTCCTCCATGACCGGCAGGTCTGATATCGCTCTGAGAGCGGAGTCTGTTACAGTGTTCTGCGTTGCGTACAGTTCGAGGTAATGCTCTACCCACCTCTGCATCTGCCTTTCCGGATCGGTGATAACCTCGCCTGTTTTGGACTTGAGGGGGGCTGTCTTAGAAGGGGTTGGACCTATTGCCTTCTTAATGCCCTCGTACATCCCTCTTGCGTTGCCTGTATCGGCAGCTGTCTGAATGCTGTCACAGATATTCAGCCAGTAGGTGTTGGCACAATGACGGGCAGTCTGCTGGGCTTTGCTCCTGGCAGTCCGTAGAGCTTGTAGTGTACTGGGGCTAGGCTTAGCCTTGTAGGCCAGAAGGGCTTTCTCTTAGCCTCTGTCACGGGTTCCATTTCCTCCCAATGGGCCTCGTACCAGTCAGCATTCTTCCGCTCTTTCTTCCCGTAAACAGTGATGGCTGCGTTGTACATGGCGTCGCGGAGGCGTGGCCACTTGGAGTTGATGGTGTCATCAGCTGTTTCCACTTTGAGGGCGCCGTCGAGTATGCTAATGAGCTGTTGGGTTTTCTCGGGGTTTCTGACACAGCTGGTGTTGATGCGTGGGCGGCCCTTCTTCTTTGAGTGGTGCAACTTCTTCGGCGTTAGGCGCACCTTGCTCGCCACGAGGGCGTGGTCCGTGTCGCAGTCTGCACTATGGTAACTACGTGTGAGGAGGACGCTGCCAATGTCCGCTCTTCTAGTTAGGACAAGATCAAGTTGATGCCAGTGGCGAGAGCGAGGGTGTCTCCACGACACCTGGTGTATTTCTTTGCACTTGAAGTAGGTGTTGGTCACGCACAGACCGTGATGGCACGAGAGCTCAAGCAGTCTCTGACCATTTTCATTTATATTTCCCCTTCCAAAGTTTCCGAGGCATGTGGGCCAGGCTTTCTGGTCAGCTCCTACTCTTGCATTGAAGTCTCCAAGAAGGTAAAGGCTCTCAGTGCTGGATATCCTGGATATCGCTTCATCCAGGGCTTGGTAGAACTGATCTTTATCCTCATCGGTAGAGTGGAGGGTTGGGGCGTACACACTGAAGATATTGACTGGGCCAGAAGAGGTTGACAATCGGAGGGAGAGTAGTCTATCTGTGCCTGTTGTGGGAGGCTCTGTGGAGCTGACAAGCGTGTTTCTCACAGCAAAGCCGACTCCGTGCTGTCTTGGTTGGTCCGTAGGCTTCCCTTGCCAATAGAAGGTGTAGTTGGCTTCCCTGATGGTACCGTTGTCAGCCAGCCGGGTCTCCTGCAGAGCGGCAATGTCAACGTTGAGTCGCGAAAGTTCCCTATCAATAACGGCAGTCTTTCTTGCATCGTCTATTTGTTGGGGGTTTGGGGTGAGGCCGGGACACATGGTCCTGACGTTCCAGCTAGCAAAACGAAGAGCTGGATGCTTCTTTCTTGTTTTTGAGTTGCCTGGTGCGGTTGTTTTTTGGCCTACTTTTTGAGAGATGCCTCTCTGATCCCCACGCACCCAGTGGGGCAGGTAAGCCATGGCGAGACGACACCTAACTGGCTGGGGGCTGCCCAGCTTGAGGCGGGCGGTAGCCATCCATTGAGGTACGATGACCTCTCCCACCGTCGAAGGGGACCCCTGGCGCTCGTTTCCTTCGCCAATCGGACGAGCTTATAACCGGTAACTGCCCCCTCCCGTGTTGGGTCGGCATCTTGCGATGACGCTGGAGTGTCCTCTCCAGTTGAGCTACAGTGCCTGGGCAAAATAATATGGAGAGCCAGCTGGTGCCCATGCAGCAGGCCCCCCCTCTCCTCGCAGCTGACGGATCCAAGGGAGCGACAGAGTCGATACATCTTGGCTTCAGATGCGCTGCAGGAGTTGCCGGTGATGACGATACAAAGTCAAACCGCCTTAGGGACTCCAGCTCCTGATTTTTTGTCAGGGTTTACTCCCTTAGCCTTTCCCATGCAGGGGTAAGCCGCAAGGCAGCGGTGGTTTGGAGTCAGAGTATCCTTCTCCTAGATAGGCTACCATCCAAGGTTAACGAGCCCCATCTGCCCGAAGCGACTGGTTTTGAGGCGCCAGTGGAACGCCCATGCCCCTTCTCCTGTTAGTAGAAACGGTTTTGCCGGGCTTAGTAGCTAAGCCACTCGGGAAGGCCAGGAGCTGGACTTAGTTGTCAGAGGCTATTTGAGACGCATGCCAGTGGGAGCATTTTATAGGAAGTGGGAGCTTATCCCCACTACCACCCCCGGCGATAACAACCTTTAAAACCTGTAACAGATTATATTACACAGATTATTATTAAACAGTACCAGCAACCCAACATTAAACCATGGCCTAAAACAATCGGGCTCTTAAGAGACATGCAAAGAAAACATTCATTAAAAAAAAAAAAAAAAAAAAAAAAAAAAAATTATTATTAAATTATGGTGTCCAGAATACCCTTTTGGCCACCTCATTATTATTATTTTTTGTTAAATAGTTTTTATGTATATGTGTGTGCGTTATTCCTTTGGCAAATACTGCAATCGTAATTATAGTCGACAAGTTTTTATTATTATTATTATTTCGATTGTCAGCCTTATCAAACGTAAGGACAGGATAGTCCTATAATATATTATATCTTACACAGTTTAATTATAGTATAGGCCTACGTTATATAAAAGACTATAGTCTTTGGTTATTTGTAAGTCTAATATTTAAAAAAAAATGTTTTAAATGATTTTCTGGTAATTTCCTTTATACTGATTAATGTTTAGTTGTTTCGTTTTTTCTTAGAATTAAGTGGATGAAGCAAAATAATAATTGGGAAATCGTCACTAGACCGACTTTCACATATACAAATTATAGCAGTAATCTTTATATACTTATTTAAAGTAACGCGTAACAAGAAGAAAGTTTACCTTTAGAGATGATGAAAAATGTTGCCAAAGAAATTAAGATAAATTTGTATAACATCTTTAAATCTTCCTTACCGTGTTGTTATAGAAAACGTATATAATGTCTGCTACGTGTGTTTATATACCTTACAGTTATGGTATCGGTACGGTCTACCTGTTCCCGGATATTATGCTCTTAAAATTGGGTCATGAAAAATACGTCAATTAATGACAATATACCTCTTAGGGATTAGAATGAATATAAACAGTGTTACTCGAAATCATGCCTGAAGTATGAACCACTGATTGAAATATGTGAGACGACCTGCTGAACTATCTGTTGTATTTGAATTTATATAAACAGTGTTACTTGTCAACATGGGTTAAAGTATGAATCACTATAAATCTATAAACAGGTAAATAGTAAGCCACCAGAGACAATGCAAACGTAACCTTATAAACAAGTACAAATTAAAACATGTTACCAGTATTAACAGTACTAATGTTTGAGTTGACGCCCTTATTTTAATATTCTGTTAAAATTAAATATTGCGAATGGGCCGTATTGCTGATGAGAGTTAACACCCTTGCCCCTTATACAATTCAATCTTTTATGACTGACTTGTAAATTACAAGTCAGTCATAAAAGATTGACTTGTATAAGGGGCAAGGGTGTTAACTCTCATCAGCAATACGGCCCATTTATTTAGTTGTTAAATCATATCAAGTTTTTGATTGTTTATAAGTATTCAGATTGTTCAGTTAACCCAGTCCGTGCCCGGATGCCATTACAATGTATTTGCTGGACATTGAAAAAAGTGTTTAGTCTCTATTTTTTCGATACCTTGTGGGGATAAATTAAAAAGTTTTTACCAGAAAAAAAAACAATACTATAAGTGCAACCAAAAAGTCATATTATAAAAGATTAATTCTAAAAAGTTAGTTTTTTAGGTTTTTTCAATATTGGTATCCTGAATATTAACTTCGCTACTGTTTCTTTGTGGCCTTTTTTTTCTTTCATTCTGGCTGGCAAAATCAGGCCAAATGACCCACTTACCGTAATCCTATCGAGCTTAAACTTGGCCCATAGACTCGTTGCCGATGACCACAAAGCATTTTTTTCAAACATTCATCACAATTCCCTTATAACCAGCCCCTCCTCCCCTTCAAATATGTTATCCTGTTTGCTTACCATCATACGTTTTTGTGAAAATGTTTATTCATTTATCTTAACATGCTTTTGTGTGTGAAAACTCTTCTGAAGACTACCATTTGTATTAAGATAAATTCAAAATTGTGTGACCAAAAAACAAAATGTAAAAACTAACCCATAAAAAACAAGTTTTTATCATACTCCCTTTCTTTGTAAACTAACCTTGAACATTTGTACATCTTTAACAAAAACAATGCCCGCAAATTTTATAATACGACACGAATGTAAACATGAATTAATTTTTTCCCTTCATTCACAAAGCTAGAGCGCCAAGTTTGATGACGTCATAAAAATAATATCAGCGCATCCTTTGTTTTTTCTAGCTTTGTGACGAAAAAACATTAAAATTTGGACCGGCATTTTCAGCGTAAAACCAAAACAAACCGTTAAAAATCAAAATTATAGTATAATTAATTTTTTAAACTGAAAATTGATAGAATGTATTGTTAGTCGCCACAAGTCTGCTGCCCAAGTTTCAGCTTTATTGGTCGAAGGGAAGTGGTCGAAAAATTGATGCAAAGTTTTACAAGCAGACAGAAGGCAGACTGCAGCAACTAAGAGAACGGGAGTAAAAAAATACAGATAAATGCATATTATATAAGATTATGTATAGAAAACGTTTGAGGGGTTGTTTAAATAGTTTTCTGTGTTGTGTTTCACAACTAGCAGTTAACGCTTTATGTCTAAATTACTTATTTATGTTTGTTTTTTACTTTACGATATAATGTTGTCGTTTTATAAATGGTGTTACACAGTGTTTGCTAGGAATATTGATTTTAAATTTAGCTTTGAAGCTTATAATTGCTTTAGTCGTGATGTATCCCATTTAAATGAAGCATTTTCTAGTATAGGAGTAACTAATGTTAGATTAAATGTGAGTTTTTTCTTCTTCTTCTTCTTTTAGCCAGTCTGCAGAGCTGTTTGCTCTCTTGCAGTCAATGCCAGACAAAGACATGTCTTTTTCAGTTGTTCAATACTGCTATATAGTGTGTTGGTAAAGGTAGGTTGAGGGGGGAGCAGAGTGTATCTGAGGTCGGTTAGCTCAGGGTATTTTAGTTTTACTTTTTTTGTTATATTTGCCAAAATGTTGTTAGATAAACCAAATGTTTTATTACATTTTTTCCTTTACTGTATGGACATGGGGAGGATTTACAATGATAGTTAACTGTTGTCACGGAGCGTTGTCCGTCAGTAGCGTGTTTGTGTGTTTGTTGTGAGTTGTTTTTATAGTGGGCGAATGATGACGGGGTGACCCGGCGTGTGTGTAGTGTGAAAGGCGGTTGAAAGTTGGGTTATGAGATAGCGAGTGGGGCTTGGGGGGGGGGGGGAGGTCAGGCACCCCCTGGAATTGTTTTAGAATACCTCAACAAAATCACATCCCGAATTGTGGACTCTTTCCTTGGGTACAAAGGGGCATCCAGAAAAACATGAAGAAGAAAAAAAATTTTCCAACAGCTTTTTTCTTTTTAATATGTAGGTCTACTAAATTCACCGAAAATTTTGTAGATTTGTCTGTCACGCGAAAGTTTAGCCCCCTTCCCCCCCCCTTTACCATGGAAAAAATGTATGGCTTTGACTCTGCTGGTTTATTGTGTATACTGCCTGGTATATTGAGTCTACTGGCTGCTATATTAGGTCTACTGGCTTGTATATTGAGTATAGCCTTTTTTCTTGATATATTTTGTATAGCTTATTGGCATGTAGGCTATACAACACTAGAAACTGTTGAAATGGTCAGTACGCTGTTAGAAAAGCTGAACATTATCAATTAATGCGACTTGTTACTGTGTACATACACTCATCCTCGCCCCCCCCCCTCACACACACACACACAACATCTACAATGACTGAACTAGCTCTCAACAACAACGAAATACTAATGCTAACAATAAAGACTCACCCGGCCACTGTTAGTGGTTATATTATTTGTATTATTTGTAGCGTGGTAGCGCATATAGGCCCTAAGCACTTAACATTTTATATCATTATTATTATATATTGATCTCCTTGGCCCATATTCAAACTCTAATAAGGGATACTATAATAAGATAATAATAAAAGTGTAATAAAATTTAAAAGTCTTAATATAATTACCAAAATTATTTAAATCATTAATATAATAACTATTTTGGGAGAGGCAATATCTACACCCACTAAACGTCATGTTTCAATTTTTGCTTTAAAGTTTTAAGATTACATCAGAAATGTTTAGTTAGTTATAATGAATTGAGATATTTTAAAAACATTGAGTAAAACGTTGTTGTTTTTTTTACTCATATATGTGTTCAAGAACACATTATAGTAACATTTATTTCTTTACGAAGTAAAAAAATATAGATTTGTGTTATTTGTAAAATTAAGTAGAAATATAGACTAGAACATCTAGTGGTATTTACAAATTATGTAATGCTGAATATTTTTAAAGTAAACAAAAGTACTCTACGCTCACTGATCTATAAGAAGAATGAATAGCGCCTCCATATTAAATGTGTATGCGCAAATTGAAGCCAAAATGAATTCCCCTTACCCACAATTCACATATCTACATAAGCGAGTTACAGGAATAAACCACTTATGATTAGAAAAATTCATACGATAAAAAGGAAGTCTAAGTCACTTGAAATGTATTTACAAATCAGTGTTTAGGAAATATAATTTCATAGATAAGTGAAAGTCACGTGAAAGCCTATTTATTTTGTCTTCAAGAATGTTACTTCCGTGCCTAATCCATTCTTTTTTTTATAGAACAGTGTCTACGCTACACTAAAATGTTTCAGAATTTACAAATAATACGGAACAACTTCTCTAAGTAAATTTAGGATTGAATTAAACATGATTACGTCCCTTACTTTAAAAAAAAATCAAAATTTGGTTCAATCATATTAATTATGAACTATTAGACCTAAAAAGAAAATGAAGGAAACCATAAAACTCAGCAAAAACAACAATAACAACAAAAACAGTTTCAACTCTCTCAAATTTTTCGAAATAATTATAGAATGTTTTTATAATTATAGAATAAAGTTTAAATTTGAAAGATTGAAAGAAATACATTTGCATGTGCTTATAACGTTTTAATACCAATTCTTTCAGTATATATAAAAAAAATAGAGTTGAAATCATTATACATTTTTTTAGTAACATCACACTCAATGAATATTCAATGCCTGTAAATGAGCATTATAGCACTAGTCAGTCTATGTTCAAACAGACCATAGTCCAGTGTTATTTTATGTCCGAATTCTCGGGGCTACCACAAACTCCGGTGTGGTTGACCTTCACACTTCCGCAAGTCTCTACGTACATATAGCAGCCGTTACCGTAGGTGATCCCGTCTGTCCCACATACTGGACTGTAAACGTCCTGACATTGAACATCCTGTCTGCATTTACTGACATCCTTTTGAGCTACACCTATAACAATATTTCAACATTGTGACATTTTGAAATAATAAAAACAACACACACTTGCATGCTTCTTCAGAAAGTACAATAAAATTGAAATATTCAAAGTAACATTTTAAACAACATTTAAAAAAAAAAGTTTTGTGAATATTCACAACTGCCTAGTGTAACACCAATAGTTAAATCTATAACCTAGAAACACTAGGTTAAGAGTAAAAAAGTAAAACAGGAATTTTAGCTTAGAAATACAACACAATAATAATCTATTGTAATACTTAGGGACAGGAATAAAAGCCCATTTTTGTTTTTTCCCTGTGTAAGGACAAACGGTCTCTTTCGTCACGAGTAAAATCCGGACAGGGAATGGGTTACCCGAACAAATCAGGAAAACCAACAGCTTAACATCATGTAAACTACATAATACTCCCCACTCCACACAACCACACTATATCGTCCCACCTTACACTTTTCGAATTTTCATCCCATCCCTCTACCTGTGTTCTACCGTTTACCCTACCTATCACTTTGCAATGAGAAATATAAATTTTTTTTAACTGTGTAAAAACAGAAAAAAAAATTACTTTAGGCCTACTGTCACTGTTTAGACAGCACCAGAAACCCATCATTAAACCATGGCCTAAAATAACCGAGCCTTATAGGCCTAAGATCCATGCAAAGAAAACATTCATTGAAAAAACAACACTATTGTTAGTTAATGGTGTCCTGATATATGACTTTTCGCCACCTCATTATTGATTCTTTTTTATTGTTTTGATGTAAATGTGTGTGTGTGTGTTTTTTTATTTTGGTAAATACTGCAATCGCAACTATAGTGTACAGTTTTTTTTTTTATAAAAACCATCCTTAAAGTATACAATAAGTTGCAAAAGAGTAAATTGAGAATGAAGAAGACTCAGGATACATGTATAGAAAATAATTGATATGCTTGACCTTTGTAGACCTTATGTCTTCTTTCTCACTCATCCCTTTACAAAAACAATGATATATTCGTTCTATTATAACTTGTTTAGTCACAGTATACTTTAAATATAAGATAGCATTATTTCAATTAACAACCCTATCAAACGTGAGCACAGGGACTTCCTATAATAGCTTATATGTTACACAGTATAATAACAGTATACGTTATATCAAAGACTAGATATATAGTCTTTGGTTATTTGGAGACCTAATGTTTAAAAAAAATAATTTTGAAAGTTTTTCTGGTAATTTCCTTTTCTACAGTAAAATATTGGAGAAATACTAATGTTTCTTATTTAGCTGCAGAAAAACAAATCCTAGGACTTTATGCTGATTAGTATTTAGTTGTTTTGTTTTTTTCTTAGAATGAAGTCGATTAGGCGAAAGAATAATTGGAAAATCGTCACTAGATCGACTGACACATAGACGAATTAGAGCAGTAATTATATACATATTTATAGTAACGCGGAACAATAAGACAGTTTACCTTCAGAGAGGATGAAAAATGTTGCCAAAGAAATGAAGATCAATTTGTATAACATCTTTAAATCTGCCTTAGCGTGTTGTTATAGAATACGTATATGATGTCGGCTACGTTGAAGGACCTACATTTGTTTATATACCTTACAGTAACTATTGTACGGTCTACCTGTTCCCGGATATTCTGCTCTTAAAATTGGGTCATGAAAAATACATTCAACTAATCACAATATGCCTTTAAGGCATTACAATGAATATAAATTGTGTTACTTGTAAACATGGCTGAAGTATGAAGCACTAATTGAAATATGTGAGACATCCTGCTGAACCATGTGTTTTATTTGAACATCTATAAACAGGTAAGTAGCCAGAGAGACTGCACATGTAAACTTAAAAACAAGGAAAAATTAACATGTTACCAGAAGTAACAGTAATGGTTGAGTTGACGCCCTTGTTTCAATATTCTGAATATAATGAAAATATTACAAATAGGCGTGGTTTACGTCAAGTCGTTTATTTATTTGTTAAATAATATCAAGTTGCTAGTTGTCTATAAGTATTCAGATAGTTAAGATAAGAATGTGCATTTCTTATAGCGCTTCTCTCCATGCTATTAAATTAGCATGCTCGGTGCGCTCTTGATGTGATTTGCAGTGGCAGATGTATTATTAGCCAAAGAGAAAGGTCTTTAAGTTCTTTTTAAAAGATTCTCTTGAGTCCCAGATTCTCAGTTCAGTTAACCCATTCCGTGCCCGGACGAAAAAATTGATTAGTCTAAATATTTTTTTATTCCTTGTGGGTGTAAATTAAAAGGTTTTTAATGAGGAAAAAAAACAACAAAAAACCCCACAAAAGTATAAACAAAAAGGCATATTATAAACGATTATTTAAAAAAAAAAGGCTTTCAGGGGTTGTTCAATACTTCAATATTGGTATCCTGTATGTAGGTCAGTGACTTAAATTAAAAGTGTGATTAATTGCTTTGTGCTGTACGAGTGGTCTGGCCTGAATGGGTTTAAGTTTCTGTGCTCTGTGTGTGCTATGATTTGCAAGAATGTAAGTAATTGACTTTTAATTTAATTATATTTTATTATTTGTAATATAGATATAGACTTGGGGGACTGTTTGGTATAAAAATAATGTATGTACGTAATGTTGTATATTTTGTAAAAGCCCTGTAACGAGGTCAATTGGCTAGGCCTTTTGTTATTTTTCGGAATTCTTTTTCCGATTATTTTAAATTGGGTTTTCGTTAGTTTAGTTTAATTAAAGAGATAGGTAGGAGGTTCTTGGTAGTTTAATTTAATATAGGGTTGTATATAGGATAAATTGGTAGATATTTAGCAATTAGAGATTTAGAATAAGTATTAGCACTTTAGTCAACAGGAAATGATCATTTTGAAATTAGTTAGAACGAGATTTGGACGCGTCATCAGAGACGTTCAGTCAGGATCTATAAATAGAGTAACTAATCAATCACTTCCGTCTGAAATGGCCCATTTTGTGGATGACCAGTGGTCAGTATATGGCGTAGTTGTGTGTGGCTTTGTTCGGATATGATGTGAGTTGAGATTTAATTACTTTTTAGAATGCTTATTTTATTTTATGCTATGTTTAATTTGGTTATTTTATGCATATTGTCCACTTGTCTATGACAAGTGCATTGATGGAAATGGATTAAGATGGAGGTTTGGGAAGGGACATTAGCCGCCATGTTGGCTTCTCCTTTTTAAATGTATATTTCTTTTTAGTTCATGTATATTATTATTTTAATGTAATGTAGCCTTTAATGGCCGGCATGGGAATAAGTTATGGTAGATGTTTTTATTTCATGCTTGGTTTTAACTGGTATGTATTAACCAGTGAGTGGCCTAACTCTGTGGTACAGAGTATAGAGCGGTGTTGTCTTGTTCTAGTCTTCATTGACTAGAGCTGGGTTGATTCTTATGTCATAATTCATATTATGTTATAAGATGTACAAGTAGTTATAGGTTCATGTTTTAACTGGTTATAGTTTGGACTATGCTATGTAGTTTTTATTTACTGTATATAGTATATATATATATATTATGCTTATGTATATAAATGACCATGTTCTAATGTTTATTTTTATTTCTCTATTTCTATTCTATTATATTGTAGGTCGTAATGTCGGCCTATGTTGGTTTTTAGTGGGGAGTTAAAGTTTGTTTTTTAGTGGGGAGTTAAAGTTTGGTTATTATTTGTGTGGGTTTACAGTATGTTTAGAGTTTAGATAGCATAGGTTTATTGTTGGGGTTTAATTTGTTTTTTTATGATTTTTATGTTCCCTTTAATGGGACGAGTGAATTTCCATGAATAAACAGTAATTTGTAATTTGAATATGATTTTAGTGTTTTATGTTTAGTGTTCAGTGTTGTTGGTCTGTTTAGATTGTAATAATCCTTTTGTCCCAACGGAAGTGTCACGGAAGCCCAAAGTCCCCTCGTGCCCTAGTTTAGATGTATTTAGTTAACTCTATTGCTGTCCTGTGCCCACAACCCCTCTTTAATTAGTAGTAACCATGAATGTAAAATATAACCGCCCTCCCCTCGCCCCACCCTGTTACATGTATATTAACTTCGATTTTGTTTCATTGTAGCTTTTTTTCTTTCTTTCATTCTGGCTAGCATAACCAGCCCAAATGACCCACTTACCGTAATCCTATCGAGCTTAAACTTGACACAAAAAATTGCCAATGACAATAAAGCATTTTCTCGAATTTCCATCACAATTCCTTTACAACCAGCCCCCCCCCCCCCTCTTCAAATGGATTATCCTGTTTGCTTTCCATCATAGGTTTTTGTGAACATTTTTATTCATTTATATGAACTTGCTTTTGTGTGTGAAAACTATTCTGAAGACTACCATTTGTTTTAAGATAAGTTCAAAATTTGTGACCAAAAACCGAAATGTAAAAAGCTACAGATAAATACATATATTAGATGTATATTAACCGTTTAAGGGGTTGTTTAAATAGCTTTCTGTGTTGTATTTCTCAACTAGCAGTTAAGGCTTTATGTCTAAATTATTCCTATATGTTTTTTTATACTTTATATAATGTTGTCGTTTTACTAATGGTATTAAACGTGTTTGCTAGGAATATTCATTTTAAATTAAGCTATGAAGCTTATTATTGCTTAAGTCTTGATGCATTTTCTAGTCTAACTAATGTTAGATTACATTTTAGTTTGTAATTGTTTGTTATATTTGCCAAAATGTTTTTAGACAAACCAATTTTTATATTACATATTTTCCTTTACTTTATGGACATGGGGGGATTTACCATGATACTATTCTCATTACAATTAACAGTTGGCACTTTACTTGATAAAAAAGACACGCTCCAGTTATATTCCCATATACTTTATTCATCAATTTTTTATCATAATCTTCTGTACATTTTACGGCTTTGTTAAATATAACCTTTTCTTTTGTTTATGGATCAAATACCTACCAAAAGTTCAAAAGTTTAGAGATATTGGCCTCGTTAAATTCCCGAGTTCAAAGTTATTGGCGCTGATTCAGAATCATTACTACAGCGTGTTGTTTATCTTTCAGAGAGTCACCTATCACTTCTTGTTGATACTTGGAAATTACAATACAATTGATGTTTTTTTTACAAACAACATTTTAGCAAATTAAAATGCAATAGACCTGCCTAATGTTTGTTCTTATTGCATTTATTTGCATACAATGTTTGTAGAAAAAACAAATAACGCTTTGTTAACTTTACATTATTGTATTGCATAAACATAATAAATATGTGCACAAAAATATTATTATAAAATACAAAAATGCACTCGTAAAATACATATTATATAGGCTACCTTTTAATATACGGTAAAAATGTATAATTCTACCATAAATTAAATTTTCAAACTAAATTAGTAGGCTTATATCCTATAATACATTTTGAAATCAAATACACAATCAAATAAATATTACCAAGAAGTTCAAATCACAACGTAGGCTATCACATCTTGCAATTACTCATGCTTGTATGTTTTATACTTTATACAGTAGAACATGTTGTAATAATCTTGACGTGACTATGCAGTGTACTGGAGTCAACAGCGTCAGAGACATAGCCTCTATCTGGAATGTCAATCATTTCCTCACCTCAGTCTGACGCAACAAAGTGTCACGAGTGCCTGGACGCTGTCGGTGCTTTGTGTCACCTCAAGTAGCCCCTGGCGCTGCCCTTTATCTGCTTCCGGCACACGGGGCATTTCTTCAGGGCATAGGAACACTCTAAGCAGGTGGCGAAGTGGGCACAAGGCAGAAAAACTACAGCTAAAGGCTCGTCCAAACAAATTTTACAGGTGGAGTTTAGACGCATTTCAATAATCTTAGACTTCACTTCACAAATTTGGTCTGTTTGAAAAACACAAAAGGTTGTTATTATTATAAAATATAGTTTTTCTTTTAAATACTGTTAGAAATTAACAATAAATATAATGATTAACCCAATATAGCAACTCGATAAATGTTAGATCTATAAAAAGATGTTAATTTAATGATATATTACCATAAGAAAAAAAAGATAGGCCTATATAGTTTAGTAGTAGAACATCATAGTGTGTACCTTCACAATCATCATTGTCCATGGAAGTAGGTACTGGTAAGTTCAGAACATATTTTACAGGTGTGGTTTTGAAAAGTTCTTCAATGAGTTCATCGGATGAAATTACAGAACTGGCTGTGCAAACAAAACAAATTCATGTTCTTAACATGTTTACATTGTCCAATATAATGTAGAGGCAACATACACAATAATACAGGTGTAAATATATTTTCGTTACAAGTATTATTGAAGTATGCTTCTAAATTGACAGATACTGTTATTAAATGTAAGAGACTGCGAATGGACAGTAAGTAATTGTAATGTTACGTGCGAGTTCTTTATATTCAGTATTTATCTGGGGTGACAACAACACTAGTAATACAAAGCAAAACGTATTCGGTTCATTACAAGGAACGTTTAATTATCAATACTAATAAATTGAATTTAATAAATAAAAGAATGAATGTCCTAATAAGTATAAAACGAAACACGCAGAAGAAAACACAACCGTTCAGCGGCTACCACCAACTCTCCTCCCAACACTATACACTACCCCCCGGTCTCCTCATTCGTCGCTGACCCATTATCAAACAACTTCCAAGGACGATTACACCGCACCAACTGTCCGTCAAAGGTACGTTGGTAGGTAAGTAGGTAGGTAAGTAGGTATGTAGGTAGGTATGTAGGTAGGTATGTAGGTAGGTAGGTATGTAGGTATGTAGGTAGGTAGGTAGGTAGGTAGGTAGGTAGGTAGGTAGGTAGGTAGGTAGGTGGTAGGTAGGTAGGTAGGTAGGTAGGTAGGTAGGTAGGTAGGTAGGTAGGTAGGTAGGTAAGTAGGTAGGAAGGTAGAACTATTTATGTATAAATAGAGAGATTGAATGATTTAATGAAACATAAGATAAGATTGGGAGCAGGGGAGGGGGTACTTACTTTGATCCTTTAAGGACAAAGCTAATTTTGTAACCATGGGAGGATCAAACCCCAAGTCAACCACAGCTTTAATGGCGGGGTCTTTTTCGTGTAATGGTTTACTTTCTGTAAATAAACAAAATAAAAAAACAAATAGGTGCAAGCAATTTCTGACTAAATGTACTTAAGATCCTGAAAACGTTTATTTTTTTTTGTGTGTGCGAGTCTTTTATTTTAAGCTTCGAGTCGGATAAAAAACAAATATAAATTCGGAAGTATGACATTACTTAAAAATGTGAATGTCTGTTTGATATGTCCAGAAAAGTATCGATTAAGAAAATTATGTTATTTTGGTAAATCACTCCCTTTTCTTCCTTTTTAGATTTATTTTAGTTTTGTTTAAGAGCTCCCAGAGGCTTTCTCCTATTTGACGTGTGTGTTTTATAGTGTCCAATTATCGATACATGTTCTATTTGACTTGTGTGTTTCATAGTTCCCAATTAGCGATACCTCTTTAATGTATTATTACTTTTTGAATTCACTGCTTCACTATATATGGACACTTTTATGGACTCTGGTTTAGTGGCTTATTATATTTTATTATATATATTATATATATTATTATATTTTAATGCCACTGTTGCAGTATAGGCCTATATGAATATTTTTAAAAGCTCAGGTTATAAAGATTGCTTATGCATTGTAACTATAACTTTAGCAGCTTTTTAGTTCTTACAACCACAACTTCACATAAAGGCCTAAAGCTAAATGTTATCAAATACCTGGGAAAAACATAATATTTCCTTCTTGTGAGTTGATGTTCCTTAAAACCATTTTCAATGATATCTGAAAAAAATATTAAGTTGAACTAGTTTTGTTCATTTACCCAATTTATTACAATATACATTAACAGTATTTCAATAGAAAAATAAATTCGTATGTTATATCAATGTGTTACATGTATTTTTTTATTAATATTAGTATTTTTCGTTGTTTTTCTGTTCTGAGCTTCCTTGTTCATTTCTTCTAGATTTTAGATCTAGGCCTATGTGATTTAATGGGTCATTAGAAAAAGACCCAAGCTCATGATCCAGTTTCATTACTACCAATGTCGTGTATAAAAAAATCATTTACTATAACTATAATGTATTAAGGATTAACTTCTGTATAGGCCACTTTATAGCTGATTATTTATATTTAAATATTTATTCAAATTTGTTATTACGTTTCCTCAGTTAGTGTAACCAGATAGTTAAAAAGATAAAAACTTTTTGATCGTCGTGCAAGAATTAGTTTAGATAAATTATGTTTCTTCCTGTATAGCATTCATGCATAAAATGTGTTGCCTAAACTTGATTGAAAAAACAATAATTTGCATATTTTTTTTAGTTCTCACTAAATCAATAATTATCTTCATAGAACATACAAGATGAGATATGGAGGATACATTATACACCGCAGTGATCCTACCACTGATATAATTCAACGAGGGTAATCATTTTTCATTCAATCAGTTACTAACAATTAGGCCACTTCAAGTAATTACAGTGCAATGAAAACAACTCTGTTGTATTCAATTAAAATGCAGATTATATTAAAATATAAAATAAATGTACAGTAGGATAAGTTAGTACTTACGTCTTTGTGCGTCTTGGATAATTCCTGGACAGTATCAATAAAATCTTGGCCCATTTTCTGAAGTACGAAGAAACATTGAGGGAAATCTCTGGCATGTTCCACAATGGGATGTTTACTTTTCTGCCAGTTTTCCAGACGACCCCCACATGCGAAACATTGCGAGCTGTCATCTTGACCTGCATAGTAGAAACCTGCTGACGCCAGATCCTCTGTTGGCACCGACTGTTTCTGGGGCCTCGATGCAAAGCTTTGAACCCTGTTCCTCAGCTGAACCATGTCCGGTCTTTTTGGCCTTGCCGTGACCACCGCCAGCTGTTCGTAGCTCGGTCGTTCGTTTGTGTCCGTAGTTTCATCAGTTGACTGATTGTCGCCTAGTCCCGCGGACATTGTACGCTGTAAAGATGTCTTACAATCTACAAAAAAAATAATACGAGAACATAGCAATAATCTTTATATGTGGTAGGCCTATGTTACATATTTTAAAGTATGACTTTCCATACAAATTGTCAGTTTACAGTAAAATGGGTAAATTTGAACATATTTAATAAAATATAGACTGGCATATAAAAATATATAAAATATTATTTTTTAATAACCATTATATATTCTTGTACTTAAAGAACGATAATTTATTCTTATACTTAAATAATCATAATATATTATTGTACTTAAATAACCATAATTATTTTAGATTTTTATGCTTAAAAAAAAACATAATACATTTTTATACTTAAAAGTAATAGGGCCTACAGTCTTGTACTTAAATAACCATAGTATACTCGTATACTGATTCCTGAAAAGCCTAATTAGAACAATATTGATATTGAACATGAACCAAGATTTAATCCTAGACTTACAGTGATATTGGTGTTTATCAGTAGGACACACCAGACACGTTTTCGTTTGCCCTCAATAGTTCAAGCAAAGTCATATTATCCCTCCATTGAATTACACTTAGGAAGAAGATAAAATGTCAATAAATTTGTCCTTACTTTGCAGAAAGACTTGGGCCCCCTTTTAACTCAATGTATAAAAATAATAATCTGCTTCAAAACAATATCTTTAGAATTGTCAGGAATGCAAACCAAATTAATCTGAAAACTAAATACAAAAGGAATATACTTTTATAATTTATACAATTTATAAGTTATCACTGCATTTCATTTTTTAGTGTGTGTGTATATAGCCTACCCAAAACATAATTTATTATATCTTTCATAAAATAGACCTAAATGGTATACAATATTCAATTTACATGAATTGGCTACAGAGATGATTGTTAAGTTGTATAACACTGCTTTACGATTTTTTGAGAAAAAACAACTTATAAATGCATTTAGACAATAATATATAATTCTTAAGTTAAGAATATAAACTTACTACAATACTAGTCTATCTACTTTATATAGCCTACTATTTATGTATTATAAAAAATACTTATCTAATAATGATAGCATAAAATCTATTTAATATATTAGTTACAATAATTAATGTACTTACCTTCTGTTACAAGTTAGTACCGAAAGCTTTGCTAGAAATAAAACATTATCGTAACACAGTATCATATCATTTTTTTAAATTCTACTACAACATATTATAACATAACATACTTCTATTTCACATATACTAATAAGTGTGTCGTAAATAAGTTCACTCTAAGTCTTCAGAAAGCTCTAGACTAGATCTGCTGCATGACGTTTTATCGGAGTTCCCCGATAGACCATGTCATGCTATTACGTGTTCTGATCATTTTTACACGATTCAATGGGCTGTGTTGTAGCTGTTCTTTCTTAGCCTTATATGCATTTAGTAAATAGTAGTTTACCCGTATATTAACTACTTTATGTCTAAAACTATAACATTTTTATTAGTAGAATTTTAACACATTGCGCGGACTTGTCTTAGTAAGATTTATTTTTAGCCGCCACGTCACGACGTTAGTCAAGGCTTGGTTGACTCTTGTTTTTAATTGGTAGGAATCACAATTTTTTTAATTTATTTTTTTTCGCTACGTGGAAGATTTCTTAATTGGTTGTCAACCAGCGTCTACATAGGCGTAGCCACACGGAGGACCGTGATGGGGGGGGGGGGCTCTTAACCTTGAACAAAACCCTCCCCTTTTTTACTCCCCTTTTTTACTCCCTTTCCATTAAATCGTACCGTCTGTCTGTCTGTCTGTCTGCTTGATAGCAAAACTTTGCATCGATTTTTTTGACCACTTCCCGTCGTCCAATCGAGCCGAAACTTGGCCAGCAGACTTGTCCCGACTAACAATACATTCTATCATTTCAGCATTGTTGCCTTTGGAATAGTCACGAATACCTTCTACCAATTTTACGAATCGAATAACATATTTTACGAAAAAACATGGCTGCCTTTAACGAAAGTAATAAACTTTTCGGATTTGTTCGTTTTTACGTAAAAGTACGAATAAAAACGATACCACGTAGCCGAAACAAAGCGAGTTATCTTTTTACTCCCTTTATTTTAAGTTGCATTTTCTGTCTGTCTGCAATCGTCGTGGGAGCAAAACTTTGCTTCGATTTTTCGACCACTTTCCGTGGTCCGATCGAGCTGAAATTCGGACAGCAGATTTGGGGCGCCTAACAATACATTCTATCAAATTTTCAGTTAAAACGACTTAATAATACTACACTTATGACAATATTCATTTCTTAAAAGGAAAGTATAAGAAATATTTTAATTTCGCGTTAAAAATGCCTGTGCAACTTTTTATAGTTTTTCGGCGCAAAGCTAGAAAAAAAAAATTATGCGCTAAGATTATTTTTAGAACAATTCATACGGAGTAAGGAGATATTTTTGAGATTTGCGACACAGATATTTTTCTGTACGTTTCATTTGCAGTAGTCAATCAATTATTTAATTACATGATGGTAAACTTAGTTTGCGAATAAAGGGAGTATAATGAAAACTTCGTTTTTATGGTTTTCTTGTTATGGTTTTTGCGAGCCAAAGCTATAAAAAAAAAAAAGGATGCGCAAAAGCAAAGCTACGATCGTGGCTTCATGCATTTAAAAAAAAAATGCGCAATCGTTATAATTAGATATGTATTTGCCGACATTACCGATTCGAAATTTTAGTTTTGTAGGGAAGTGGTAATGGTAAACTTATTTTACAAAGAGAGGGAGTATAGTAAAAAAAACTTTGTTTTTATGGTTCTCTTGTTCTTCTACAACTTAGGTTTTTTGTAAATGGATTTCTATATATATTTTTTGTAGAAATGAATATATTTCTAAGTACAGTTATTATAGACTTGACACAATAGTAATAAAAACAACACATAATTATTCCATTAAATGTAATATTATGTACTTATTTTAGTATTAATTAATATATGACAACTTTATGCTGTCCTTTAATGTAACTTTGGTTTTCCATAGAAATATTTTTGAACATGATGCGTCAATGTTTAGATTTACCTCTAATTAATGTCAGTTATAAAAGTATTAGACCAATTTGACCCATAAGGGACTGTGAAATAGCGTACACAAGTTTCATGCTAGAAGATTATGTGGTCAACATACAAACAAACGCTCAGCCGTCTTTACTTTTTGGTCTAACTAGTGTCAGGTACCCATCAAAGCTTGGTAGACTCAGGGACACCCTCTAGATAAGGGATTAAACTCTAGTCTTCACCATATTTCTAACCGAGGACCTTCCGTACGCCAGCTTCAACGCCGTGTCAGCGATTTATTTATTTTTTGAAACTTCAATCTTGAAAAATAAATGTGCAGCTTTCATGATACAAACTTTGTGAAATAAAATAAAACAATACACTTTCAAACATTTGGCCTAATCAAATTTTTACAACTATTTACAATTAAACATAATCTTTGACTGTTTAAAAAGTGTATGTTTGCACTATGGATTCGTTCAGATAAAACCTGCTATTGTTTTCCTTTTTTCTAAAACATTTACGAGACTCACCCTTCTGGTACTTTCTGCACGCATAAAAGAACTCGCAAATGTGTATGCCTACCGTTTGTTGTTTTGAAGAAGATTAGCATTGAAAAAAGGACCTTAGCCTACATATTGGACACCACTGGTATGGGCGCATCATATATATAATAATATAAATACAGAAATGTGTTTTGCCTACATTCCTTTTATCAATAATCCAGCATTGGAATTCTACTTAAAACGTGTACATGAAAGTTCAGTTATTAAATTATTTAATTAAAACTTCTTCAAAGTGGCTTAAGTAATTTATTTCAACAGAACAAACTCTAGGACATAAGACCTCGATAAAAAAATGTAGGCCTACACTTCTTCGTACTTTCGTTTCTCTTCAAACTTCAGTTTCGACCATTTCTAAGAAACTGCTTATTAAAGACAATAAACAGACAGAAGGCTGGCAATATTTTCTTTGTATTAATACATGGACAATCAAAGCTGACGTCAAGTAGTTGAAAAAAAAATTCAGAAATTGTTATGTATGGGTTCTTCGATTTTAAAGCTAATGCAATTTAAGTGTTTGTTTTTTTCTTTCAGCCAATAACAATAGCTAACAATTTTATTGCTGTGCTTCTTGTTACAAGCGTCAGAATTTAATTCGGTTAGCTTTTAGTTTCGATTTCGAGAAAAGGCAAAAAAAATAAATAGAAATGCCAGACATTTACAAAAGATGTAAAACTAGACAGTCAGACATATAGGCAGACACTAAGACAGACAGATATATAGATAGATAAATTGATTCAGATAGATAGTGAGAAAGATACAAAGGTGTATAGAGAGCTAGGCAGAACGATAGACAGACATTTAAGCAGATATTCACTCAGTTATTCTGACTGAGACACAATCAGACCAACAAGCAGACAGATGAACAAACATACAAATATATAGATATATTGATTGGTTGATTGAAAGGTGGATAGATAGATAGATAGATAGATAGATAGATAGATAGATAGAGAGAGAGAGAGAGAGAGAGAGAGAGAAGGAGAGAGTAAGAGAGTGAACAATAGATACATTGGTTGATTGAGTGATTGGTTGATTGCAAGGTAGAAAGATAGATAGCTAGCTAGATAGATAGATAGATGGAGAGATAGATAGATAGATAGATAGATAGATAGTATGCTCTACTCTAGTATGCAATGGATAAAAATAAATTTTCTTTTTTTTAACCTAAATGAATACAAGTTTTAATGAAACCGCATATTGTTTCATTCTGGTTGAAGTGTAGGAAAATTACCGATTATTTAAATGCGACCCGCAATCACGTCTAGTTTTTTTTTTATGTGGCCCTCGGGCCCTTAGCCTAAATGTTGGACACCCCTGGTATTGACCTATAATTGCCTGCTCGTACATTTTGTTCTGGAGTCATCAAAGCGTAGTCATAAGATCGAATATTTCCAGCGCGTAGTTTAAAACTTAAGTACATAAATCAATGGAGAGAAAAAAAAACTAGTCTAGACCAAGGGTTCTCAAACTCCACTGCCTCTATGGGCTAGGTGTAAAGCAGTCCTAGGGAGGCATATCATCAGATGTGATAAATTTGACATAATAAATACATTGCTGTTGATTTTTTTATAACGATTTTAACCCTTTTATTAAAACTATTGCCTGATGCGGATGTAATTAACGTATTAAGCCAGTAAGTAGGTCAACTTGGTTTTACCCTTAGTTACCCCGGACGTTAATATGACATCTTGAGATACATACTCTTAAGTACCAAAGACGTCAAATCGACGTCAAACATTATAAAAATTGTATGAATATTATTTAAAAAAACAACAACACCTTTTGGTGGTTAAAATGGGTAAGGGTTTAACTTCAAATGAACAGAGAACAGAAATAAATAATGTATATATTGAACATTCCCAGAAAGCACAGTATGTCCTTGCGGGTCACATGCGACCCGATGGCCGTTGGCCGTGTGTTTGAGGCTTATATTTCATACTGGAACGGTTTTTCAAAATGTATTGAACGGACTTTCCGTTTCACATTAGTTTGCATATAGAGTCCGGGTTCTCTGTCGCTTCCTAGGTGATAACAAATCTAATCGGCACACTGTACGATTACGTGTGGCACGCACTGGACTTTACAACTGATCAGTTTCGGTATTTAGATACATATATATATATATAAGTAGATAGAGAGACGTTTCGGTATTTATATATATGTAACAGGGTGGGGGGATACTTGGTTACTACTAATTAAAGAGGGTTGTGGGTAAAGGACAGCAATCATCTACTAAATACATCTAAACTAGGGCACGAGGGGACTTTGGGTTTCCGTGACACTTCCGTTGGAACAGAAGGATTATTACAATCTAAACAGACCAACAACACTGAACACTAAACATAAAACACTAAAATCATATTCAAATTACAAATTACTGTTTATTCATGGAAATTCACTTGTCCCATTAAAGGGAACATAAAAATCATAAAAACAAATTAAACCCCAACAATAAACCTATACTATCTAAACTCTATAAACATACTGTGAACCCTCACAAATAATAACCAACTTAAACTCCCCACTAAAAAAAACTAACTTCAACTCCCCACTAAAAACAAACTTTAACTCCCCACTAAAAACCAACATAGGCCGACATTACGACCTACAATATAATAGAATAGAAATAGAGAAATAAAAATAAACATTAGAACATGGTCATCTATATACATAAGCATAATATATATATACTATATACAGTAAATAAAAACTACATAGCATAGTCCCAACTATAACCAGTTCAAACATGAACCTATACTCCTTATACATCTTATAACATAATATGAATTATGACATAAGAATCAACCCAGCTCTAGTCAATGAAGACTAGAACAAGACAACACCGGTCTATACTCTGTACCACAGAGTTAGGCCACTCACTGGTTAATACATACCAGTTAAAACCAAGCATGAAATAAAAACATCTACCATAACTTATTCCCATGCCGGCCATTAAAGGCAACATTACATTAAAATAATAATATACATGAACTAAAAAGAAATATACATTTAAAAAGAAGAAGCCAACATGGCGGCTAATGTTCCTTCCCAAACCTCCAACTTAATCCATTCCCATCAATGCACTTGTCATAGACAAGTGGACAATATACATAAAATAACCTAATAAAACATAGCATAAAATAACATACAAATTCTAAAAAGTAATTAAAGCTCAACTCACGTCATATCCGAACAAGCCACACACAACTACGCCATATACCGACCACTGGTCTTCCACAAAATGGGCCATTTCAGACGGAAGTGATTGATTAATTGTTCTATTTATAGACGCTGACCGAACGTCTCTGACCGCTAACCAGAAATTCCTTTTTTAACTACCCTAACATTGCCTTATTTCCGGTCAATCTGTGCTAAATATTATTCTAAATCTCCTATTGCTAAATATATACAAATCTACCTTATGTACAACCCTATATTAAATTAAACTACAATAAAAATTCTACCTATTACTTTAATTAAACTACACTAACGAAATCCCCATTTAAAATAATCAGAAAAAGAATTCCGAAAAATGACGCAAGACCTAGCCGCTTAACCTCGTTTCAGGGCTTTCACAAAATACAAAACAATATTTACATACATCATTTTTATACCAAACAGTCCCCCAAGTCTATATCTATATTACAAATAATAAAATACACCTACATTAAAAGTCAATTACCTACATTCTCACAAATCATAACACCCACAGAGCACAGAAACTTAAACACATTCAAATGGACCACTCGTACAGCACAAAGCAAATAATCACACTTTTAATTTAAGTCACCGACCTACATTCATCTCCTAACTTTCTTTTTGCGACCCTGCAAAAACAAACTATCATACAAAAAATACCCCTCTGGCCCTAGATCAATACAAAAATTTACCCATTGGGACATACATAAAAAGCATGCAGCCTAAAGATAGGTGGAAAATGTGAAAGTCTCACTGGGACAAAAAATGCTGTACCTATTCTTAAAACATCTGACATCAAAGTCACAATGAGATATACGTAGCGTCCAAGTACGCCAAACAGGAAAAATCTACGCACACGACACAAAAGAGTCAACATGTCATAAAATGGGTAATAAAGGCATACAAAAAGTAAATTTAACATTTTCATAAAAACATAACAAAAGGAAAGAAAATGGCTAAAGATAAAAAGTAAACAGAAGTGTAATGAGAAAAGAGCAGAGTCCTCTCCTGGTACATCTTGACGTCTAGTTTGGCACACCGATTTCACATTAACTATCATAGGGTCCACCGAAACCGTTTCTTTAACCACTTTCAAGCCATATAACGGTGCCGCCTGAACCATTCCTTTATTTACTACCGGTCCTGTTGGCATAACTACTTTAAACATGACTGACTGGGGTCTAACAGTTTGGGTATCCCCAACTTCTGGTAGAATACTGGCAGTTTGGTTGGTGAATAGGCTTTCCGTCACTGTGCTGACCAGGGAGCCTGTGTCAATCGTGGCCTCACAACATAGCCCATTGAGGCTGACATTTGCGGCAGGGCGGGTGCCTATTATCTGGCTCGACAGAGTAGAATCCTCATCTTTGTGATGAATCGCGCCATTCGCTCCGACAGTTGACTGCCTCCCTTTCAGGCACTCTCCAGCAAGGTGGTCGGGGCTGCCACAGTTAACACTGTATCTAGCATGATAACCGTAGTGGTCTGGTTCACCTGAACGCTGTGGGTATGGATGAGCATCAGGGCTTTGTTGTGCAAGCTGCAGATACTCTATTGTTGTTGATAACTCACCCACCTGTTTGGCCAGTGCCAACACCAATTTTTCCAACTCTGGGCCCGGCTGTTGTGGCTCAAGAGTCGTCGCTACAGAGTGCGTCAAGTGGACGCCACATTCGTCCTCGGACCAGCGTATAGCCGTATCCCGGAGGTCTAGGAAGGAGGTCCTAGGGTATTTATGGATCTCCTCTCGCAGGTACTTCCTCAAGAGGGGGTCCAGCAAGTTTTCTGCAAAGTGGTCCCTCAAGATTACGGCATCTGTGAGGGCCACTGAGAGACAGGTTTGTCGCGCTAACAGGGCATCAAATGCAGCCTGCAAGCGGTGAGAGTAAGCTCTCACGGTCTCTGAGACATGTTGATGGACTGTGAGGAACAGGCCCATTAATTTGGAGATACTTCGTTTCTCCCCGTAGGCGGACTGTAACACCCTGATCAGCTCTTCAGGGTTGGACCTCACCTCCGGTGGGTGGCACCTACACTCTGCCCTCACTGACTCGCCGAGGTGAGCCCATAGCACGTCTCTCTTCTCTTCGTTCTCGGTGACTCGTCTCGCCCTCCAGGCACCTCTAATGTCATCGATGAAGCTCTCCACGTCGCCTGGGTGGTTACTGCCGTGGAATTGTTTGATCGGCTCCTCACGGTGCAGGAAGACATACACTGTCTGTGTGGCTTGTTCTTCACCAGCCATGCCTATGTTGGTTTTTTTCTACCTATATCCTAACCTCCAACCCATTAAACCTAACCTTCCTAAGCTAAAAATAGTAATCATTGGTCTGTTTAAGCACGGATTCCCACTTCTAGACACCATTTGTAACAGGGTGGGGGGATACTTGGTTACTACTAATTAAAGAGGGTTGTGGGTAAAGGACAGCAATCATCTACTAAATACATCTAAACTAGGGCACGAGGGGACTTTGGGTTTCCGTGACACTTCCGTTGGAACAGAAGGATTATTACAATCTAAACAGACCAACAACACTGAACACTAAACATAAAACACTAAAATCATATTCAAATTACAAATTACTGTTTATTCATGGAAATTCACTTGTCCCATTAAAGGGAACATAAAAATCATAAAAACAAATTAAACCCCAACAATAAACCTATACTATCTAAACTCTATAAACATACTGTGAACCCTCACAAATAATAACCAACTTAAACTCCCCACTAAAAAAAACTAACTTCAACTCCCCACTAAAAACAAACTTTAACTCCCCACTAAAAACCAACATAGGCCGACATTACGACCTACAATATAATAGAATAGAAATAGAGAAATAAAAATAAACATTAGAACATGGTCATCTATATACATAAGCATAATATATATATACTATATACAGTAAATAAAAACTACATAGCATAGTCCCAACTATAACCAGTTCAAACATGAACCTATACTCCTTATACATCTTATAACATAATATGAATTATGACATAAGAATCAACCCAGCTCTAGTCAATGAAGACTAGAACAAGACAACACCGGTCTATACTCTGTACCACAGAGTTAGGCCACTCACTGGTTAATACATACCAGTTAAAACCAAGCATGAAATAAAAACATCTACCATAACTTATTCCCATGCCGGCCATTAAAGGCAACATTACATTAAAATAATAATATACATGAACTAAAAAGAAATATACATTTAAAAAGAAGAAGCCAACATGGCGGCTAATGTTCCTTCCCAAACCTCCAACTTAATCCATTCCCATCAATGCACTTGTCATAGACAAGTGGACAATATACATAAAATAACCTAATAAAACATAGCATAAAATAACATACAAATTCTAAAAAGTAATTAAAGCTCAACTCACGTCATATCCGAACAAGCCACACACAACTACGCCATATACCGACCACTGGTCTTCCACAAAATGGGCCATTTCAGACGGAAGTGATTGATTAATTGTTCTATTTATAGACGCTGACCGAACGTCTCTGACCGCTAACCAGAAATTCCTTTTTTAACTACCCTAACATTGCCTTATTTCCGGTCAATCTGTGCTAAATATTATTCTAAATCTCCTATTGCTAAATATATACAAATCTACCTTATGTACAACCCTATATTAAATTAAACTACAATAAAAATTCTACCTATTACTTTAATTAAACTACACTAACGAAATCCCCATTTAAAATAATCAGAAAAAGAATTCCGAAAAATGACGCAAGACCTAGCCGCTTAACCTCGTTTCAGGGCTTTCACAAAATACAAAACAATATTTACATACATCATTTTTATACCAAACAGTCCCCCAAGTCTATATCTATATTACAAATAATAAAATACACCTACATTAAAAGTCAATTACCTACATTCTCACAAATCATAACACCCACAGAGCACAGAAACTTAAACACATTCAAATGGACCACTCGTACAGCACAAAGCAAATAATCACACTTTTAATTTAAGTCACCGACCTACATTCATCTCCTAACTTTCTTTTTGCGACCCTGCAAAAACAAACTATCATACAAAAAATACCCCTCTGGCCCTAGATCAATACAAAAATTTACCCATTGGGACATACATAAAAAGCATGCAGCCTAAAGATAGGTGGAAAATGTGAAAGTCTCACTGGGACAAAAAATGCTGTACCTATTCTTAAAACATCTGACATCAAAGTCACAATGAGATATACGTAGCGTCCAAGTACGCCAAACAGGAAAAATCTACGCACACGACACAAAAGAGTCAACATGTCATAAAATGGGTAATAAAGGCATACAAAAAGTAAATTTAACATTTTCATAAAAACATAACAAAAGGAAAGAAAATGGCTAAAGATAAAAAGTAAACAGAAGTGTAATGAGAAAAGAGCAGAGTCCTCTCCTGGTACATCTTGACGTCTAGTTTGGCACACCGATTTCACATTAACTATCATAGGGTCCACCGAAACCGTTTCTTTAACCACTTTCAAGCCATATAACGGTGCCGCCTGAACCATTCCTTTATTTACTACCGGTCCTGTTGGCATAACTACTTTAAACATGACTGACTGGGGTCTAACAGTTTGGGTATCCCCAACTTCTGGTAGAATACTGGCAGTTTGGTTGGTGAATAGGCTTTCCGTCACTGTGCTGACCAGGGAGCCTGTGTCAATCGTGGCCTCACAACATAGCCCATTGAGGCTGACATTTGCGGCAGGGCGGGTGCCTATTATCTGGCTCGACAGAGTAGAATCCTCATCTTTGTGATGAATCGCGCCATTCGCTCCGACAGTTGACTGCCTCCCTTTCAGGCACTCTCCAGCAAGGTGGTCGGGGCTGCCACAGTTAACACTGTATCTAGCATGATAACCGTAGTGGTCTGGTTCACCTGAACGCTGTGGGTATGGATGAGCATCAGGGCTTTGTTGTGCAAGCTGCAGATACTCTATTGTTGTTGATAACTCACCCACCTGTTTGGCCAGTGCCAACACCAATTTTTCCAACTCTGGGCCCGGCTGTTGTGGCTCAAGAGTCGTCGCTACAGAGTGCGTCAAGTGGACGCCACATTCGTCCTCGGACCAGCGTATAGCCGTATCCCGGAGGTCTAGGAAGGAGGTCCTAGGGTATTTATGGATCTCCTCTCGCAGGTACTTCCTCAAGAGGGGGTCCAGCAAGTTTTCTGCAAAGTGGTCCCTCAAGATTACGGCATCTGTGAGGGCCACTGAGAGACAGGTTTGTCGCGCTAACAGGGCATCAAATGCAGCCTGCAAGCGGTGAGAGTAAGCTCTCACGGTCTCTGAGACATGTTGATGGACTGTGAGGAACAGGCCCATTAATTTGGAGATACTTCGTTTCTCCCCGTAGGCGGACTGTAACACCCTGATCAGCTCTTCAGGGTTGGACCTCACCTCCGGTGGGTGGCACCTACACTCTGCCCTCACTGACTCGCCGAGGTGAGCCCATAGCACGTCTCTCTTCTCTTCGTTCTCGGTGACTCGTCTCGCCCTCCAGGCACCTCTAATGTCATCGATGAAGCTCTCCACGTCGCCTGGGTGGTTACTGCCGTGGAATTGTTTGATCGGCTCCTCACGGTGCAGGAAGACATACACTGTCTGTGTGGCTTGTTCTTCACCAGCCATGCCTATGTTGGTTTTTTTCTACCTATATCCTAACCTCCAACCCATTAAACCTAACCTTCCTAAGCTAAAAATAGTAATCATTGGTCTGTTTAAGCACGGATTCCCACTTCTAGACACCATTTGTAACAGGGTGGGGGGATACTTGGTTACTACTAATTAAAGAGGGTTGTGGGTAAAGGACAGCAATCATCTACTAAATACATCTAAACTAGGGCACGAGGGGACTTTGGGTTTCCGTGACACTTCCGTTGGAACAGAAGGATTATTACAATCTAAACAGACCAACAACACTGAACACTAAACATAAAACACTAAAATCATATTCAAATTACAAATTACTGTTTATTCATGGAAATTCACTTGTCCCATTAAAGGGAACATAAAAATCATAAAAACAAATTAAACCCCAACAATAAACCTATACTATCTAAACTCTATAAACATACTGTGAACCCTCACAAATAATAACCAACTTAAACTCCCCACTAAAAAAAACTAACTTCAACTCCCCACTAAAAACAAACTTTAACTCCCCACTAAAAACCAACATAGGCCGACATTACGACCTACAATATAATAGAATAGAAATAGAGAAATAAAAATAAACATTAGAACATGGTCATCTATATACATAAGCATAATATATATATACTATATACAGTAAATAAAAACTACATAGCATAGTCCCAACTATAACCAGTTCAAACATGAACCTATACTCCTTATACATCTTATAACATAATATGAATTATGACATAAGAATCAACCCAGCTCTAGTCAATGAAGACTAGAACAAGACAACACCGGTCTATACTCTGTACCACAGAGTTAGGCCACTCACTGGTTAATACATACCAGTTAAAACCAAGCATGAAATAAAAACATCTACCATAACTTATTCCCATGCCGGCCATTAAAGGCAACATTACATTAAAATAATAATATACATGAACTAAAAAGAAATATACATTTAAAAAGAAGAAGCCAACATGGCGGCTAATGTTCCTTCCCAAACCTCCAACTTAATCCATTCCCATCAATGCACTTGTCATAGACAAGTGGACAATATACATAAAATAACCTAATAAAACATAGCATAAAATAACATACAAATTCTAAAAAGTAATTAAAGCTCAACTCACGTCATATCCGAACAAGCCACACACAACTACGCCATATACCGACCACTGGTCTTCCACAAAATGGGCCATTTCAGACGGAAGTGATTGATTAATTGTTCTATTTATAGACGCTGACCGAACGTCTCTGACCGCTAACCAGAAATTCCTTTTTTAACTACCCTAACATTGCCTTATTTCCGGTCAATCTGTGCTAAATATTATTCTAAATCTCCTATTGCTAAATATATACAAATCTACCTTATGTACAACCCTATATTAAATTAAACTACAATAAAAATTCTACCTATTACTTTAATTAAACTACACTAACGAAATCCCCATTTAAAATAATCAGAAAAAGAATTCCGAAAAATGACGCAAGACCTAGCCGCTTAACCTCGTTTCAGGGCTTTCACAAAATACAAAACAATATTTACATACATCATTTTTATACCAAACAGTCCCCCAAGTCTATATCTATATTACAAATAATAAAATACACCTACATTAAAAGTCAATTACCTACATTCTCACAAATCATAACACCCACAGAGCACAGAAACTTAAACACATTCAAATGGACCACTCGTACAGCACAAAGCAAATAATCACACTTTTAATTTAAGTCACCGACCTACATATATTTATACCAGTAGATAGAGTGACGTTTCGGTGTTTAGATATATTTATACCAGTAGGCCCTCAATAGAGTCACGTTTCGGTATTTAGATTTATTTATACAAGTAGATTGAGAGACGTTTCGAATATTGTGTCAACATTAGGCTATATCTATTATTCCAATATCACTTTATTTAACCTTTTTTTTTTAACAGGAAGTTTTTCTACATAGTGTTACATACTCCTACGATAATGTATAGGTGGCTGTTGTCTAGTTATAGGTTCAATACTCTAAGAATTTTCTGTTTGTATATTGTCTTGATATTCCTGCATTAGTTGTTTTTTTTTTAATGTTAACTCAATAAAACACTTTTAATTTTAATTGCGAGATTTGAGAGAAACACCAGTTGCACAATAATAATTGTAGTTTTAATTCGATATTACCTTTGAATACAACATTGAAGATAAATGAAAAGAAACACAAGTCCAAAATAATTGTGATAAACAATATACAAGGATAAAATTCCAGCTACAAAAAAAACTTCTTAACTTGACTGGTAAAACTATTAACTTTAAACTAGTAAACTCGTAACTGTAATCTCAAACTGAATTCTGATGGAAGAAACAGTGCTATATAAGATCACTCTTTCCGTCCTACAGAAGTGCTGATTGGATAGTGTCCAACCAATCGTAACGTTTCTCTTAGAATTTTGGGAAAAATTATATTCTTAAAAATACTGCTATAAATCTGGTTAGAAAATTGGTTAGGGGAACATGGTCGGAGTCAAGACTTTACTTGAAAATACAAACATTAATCTTATACTTAATTACAATACACTGATTAAATTCCATCTATGCTGGCTAACACCAGACTCTATGATGCCCTCACCCTTGACACTAGACTAAGTCCAAATAAAATTTCTATACAAAGGTGAGTGTGTATGTGTTTTTGTCCAAGCGAAGTTGTGGTAAAGAAGGAGAGATGTGTAATTTGTAATTGGTTGTAGGTAGAATTAATTACGATTAAAATTCAGAGGCATGACCAGGAGATGGGTGCAATGTAATTTGACCAACCTAGTTGAAAATGGGTAAATGTTTTGTCAACAATAAAGGATCTATTCTAGGATCTAGATCTAAAGGAATAAATAAATCTATTCAAAAAGTTTAAGGCAACTAATTCAATTAGACTACATTTAACTCAGAAACTAAGCAGACAGCTGCAGAATGAATATGTAAACAATGTAATTTCTAAAGATAATAATAAAAACTTATGGTCCTACATTAAATCAAGAAAAATGGACACTACAGGCATAGCTCCACTAAAAGGCTAAAACAATGAAACTTATAATGATAATGAAACTAAAGCTAATATCCTAAACACACACTTTGCATCATCTTTTTCAAATCCAGGTGACAAAGAAATATTCATCAATTTAAACAAACTAGAAGAGATAGGAAATATAAATGTAGATGAAAAAGGCATTAAACAACTCCTAACCAACTTAAAAGTAAACAAAGCTTCTGGTCCAGATAAAATACCAGCAAGACTGCTTAAAGAACTAACTAATGAAATATCTCCAATCTTTAAAATACTTTTTCAGGCCTCTCTAAACCAGGGCAAATTGCCCAAAGATTGGAAATTAGCCAATGTAACCCCCCTTTATAGACCTGTTTCTCTAACAAGCATAACATGTAAATTACTTGAACATATAATATATAGTAGTATAGTATATCATCTAGACAAACTAAATGCACTGTGCCCACACCAACATGGCTTCAGGAAAAATAGATCATGTGAGACTCAATTGATAGGCTTAATAGATGACTTGTCTAAGGGATTAGATAATAACAACCAAATTGATGCTATATTACTAGATTTTTCAAAAGCATTTGATAAAGTTCATCATTCTAGTCTTCTTAAAAAACTTAAATACTTTGGCATCTCTGGTCCCTTACATCAGTGGATTCAGGACTTTCTTATAGGCAGAGAACAAACAGTGATAATAAATGGCTCTAAGTCATCACCAATAACAGTAAACTCAGGAGTTCCACAAGGAACTGTTCTAGGACCCCTACTATTTCTAATTTACATTAATGATCTGCCAAATTGCATCAACACAGGCACAAAAGTAAGATTATTTGCTGATGATTGCATAATTTATAGAATAATAAAGACAGGAAAAGATAGTGAACTTTTACAAAAAGACCTAGATGAACTACAAAAATGGGAATCAAACTGGAGTATGTCTTTTCACCCAGAAAAATGCCAACTAATAAGGGTATCCAAGAAAAAGAAACAAATAATAACAAACTACTTCATTCATGGTAAAGAACTAACTCAAACTAGCAATGCTAAGTATCTAGGAGTAATAATAAATGATAAGTTATCTTGGAACCCTCACATTGATGAAGTAATTAAAAAATCAAACAAAACATTAGGATTCATAAAAAGGAACTTTTACAAATGTAATAAGAATATAAAACTAAAATGCTATCTCACATTAGTTAGGCCTATACTAGAATATGCAGGATCTGTATGGGACCCATCAACTAAAGAAAACATTAAAAAATTAGAACAAATTCAAAAAAGAGCTGCAAGGTTTATAACTAGTGAATATTCCCAATTGACAAGAGTAACACCATTAGTCAAATCACTAAACCTAGAAACACTAGAGGACAGAAGGGCAAAGAGTAAAGTAGTAATAATACATAAGGCATTAAACTCTAATGTAGAAATACAACCCAATAACAATCTGTTGCAAAGCTCAGATAAACATAAAGACAAAAACACCTTCCTTGTCCCTTATGCGAGAACAAATGCATATAAGTACTCTTTCTTCCCGAGTGGCATTCGGGCATGGAATGGGTTGCCTGAACAAACCAGGAAAACCAATAACCTAACATCATTTAAAACATTAATAAAAATGCAAGACTAGACTCGGACCACGGATGAGCGCAGGACGCAATAATCTTCTTTATAGAAGGAGCGTCTGTAATGTATAAGATAAGAAGATAAGATAAGGATCAAGGGATCTAATTAGGTTACGAAAACAAAGTTTTCACTTTGAAATACTTGTTAGTTTAAAAAGAATGTCGTTCAGGGGTGGGGAGGGGGGGATTGGATACAACCCATGGATAGAAATTATTGATAAAAGTATTAATTTCATGGTAACATATTTTTTCCCAGGTTTAACTTGAATTAATATAAAATGTATCAGTTTACAAGTGTGTCTTTATAATTTTACAACACTTCATGATTCTTCAAAATAAATCTGAGAAATGTTTATGGATTTCGTAGACATAATTATTGCTTCAAAGTATGTTGTTAAAAAAATCCACTATGCTTTACAAAGCATGTTTATTATGCTTAAACATTATCATAGTTTGACTTGTAAAAAATATGTAATAACAAAGCCTGAAATATTTCATTTTGGCCACAGTATCTCATATAAAAATCTTCAACAAATATCTACATACCTTGTTATTGTTTAAAACGAAAAATGTGTTGTTGTTTTTTTTTTTACATAGGAATACATTGTTACAAAATGTATGAAATGTTTTATCTGTTTCTGGTACTACATTAAGTATTTATTCATTTGAAACAAATATCCAAATCTAAAATATTTCTCTTTTCCTGTCAGAACTATGTGTTGCTAAGACGACATTATTCTTACAATCTTTGAAAATAAAATTAGAATTTCTATCATGCTGTATTAAATTGTCTTGAAAGTCATGAAAACTCAACAACGTGAATGGTATAAGTGTATGTTAAATTTTCTTTAAAATATTATGTGTATATCTTTACATTAATGCTTTATTCTTTGAGATGCATATCACATACATTTTAGACTTCAATCGTGCACACGTGTGTTAAACATTTTTAAGTATTAATCAAATTTATATCTTAAAACAGGGTTCGGCAACCTAAGGCACGCGTGCCAGACTTGGTACGCAAAACGATTTTCAGTGGCACGTGAGAGGCCTCCAAAAATATTGTTTAATACTTTAATGCAAGTGAAAACAACGTATGTCAGCATAATTAGTGGGTGCTGCATAGCGAACTACATGGAAATCACACTGGACGTCGACTTTTTTAGTTCAGTAATGTTTGTATGCAATGCTCTTATCATTGGACTTGCGATCTGTGTTTGAATTAATATTAAGATAGTCATTTTTATGGTTTCTCAAGTCTCTTCTAGAAATAAGTGATATGGAGTATAGGTAAGGTCTTGGATAAATTCGTTTCTTGTCTGGAAGGCGCATCTTATTATAATGAAAATAAAATATTCCGGAATTGAATGAGGAGAACTGACAGTTGAAGCCGATGTTTCTGAATATCACGGAAACACGTTTCAGTGAGTTAAACTTCCATCAAAAAGCACTTGAAGAGTTAGGACATTGGAATGGATTTGCATTGAAACTGGACATATCTTTCTGTGAAATCAATTTCAAAACATTTAAGTCTTTTCCTAATTTAAGGCAAATTAAGATAGATGAGCATTTTCTGAAGTACACTAGTTATTTTAAAACTCGTTTGGCATCACTAGCATCGAATTTGGAGAATTTAATTAAAGGGAGATAATTAATATTTTATTACTTCTTTTCCTTGTTATAATTTAATGTACTTGTATCAACAACTATTTATTTAACTTACAAAATCCACAATGTGTTTTACAGTTGTATTTTATTCGTTTTTTTTTTGTTTACTTAAACATTAGACTTTTGCAGAGATTCAACTTAGTATCGTATCTTTTGTTTTGAGAATTATCTGTTTCAATATCATTTTTATTTCTTTTGTAATAATTATCTTCTAAAAGTTTTAATGTATCGTGCTTTCCCCAATCAGTTTGATTAGACCTTTTATATATATATACAAGGTACATTGCCCGGCGTTGCCCGGGTGAAAAAAAAACAGGACTGTATAAGGTGCAGATAAAAAATTAATAAACTACAATTAAAAGAAAGCTATAAATCTAAAATTTAAATAATTATTTTTTTCCTTAAGACTTTTAGGAAAGTAATTTAAAATAAATATTGTAATCGGTTAAAAAAAAAGGAACTATTTTTATTTATAAAAAATCTTAATTACCGTAGATTTACTGTAGATATTGCCTTTGCCAAAATAATTAATTCTATTAATGAGTTAATTGATTTGATAATTATATAAAGACATTTGCATTTTATTACACTAATTATTTAGTATCCCTTATTGGAGTTGTATAGGTCAGTGCACTCAATATAGTCTAGGAAATCTTTAATTGAAAAAGATTAAGTTTTTGTAAGAGATGCCATTTCGGAGATATTTGTGAGAGGTTTATCTGCTGACTCAAAAAGTGCCATAAAAAACATGGGGTATTCATTCGAGTCCATGGCGATTTCTGGTTAGGCCAAAATTGGTATGTAGGCCTATATACTTATATATATATATATGTGTGTGTGTGTTTGAGTGTGTGTGTGTGTGTGTGTGTCCTTAGTCTTCTGTCTCCTGTCTAGCTAGTGTCTGCATTACTAAGATATAATACACTCAAGCCACTCGTTGAAAGTTTAAATAATTTAATACTTGAACTTATTTACAAGAAACACAATGATGAAAGAGTGCTACACACTGACTGGTTGATTAACTCTTTCTTTACGTTTTGCCATTCTGTATGCCGTAACGTTATGGCTCGGCTTGATTTTACGTATGGAAAGAGTTATGAATGACTTCTTGAACACTAGTCAAAACAACAACAAATATACATCAGCACACACCTTACATGCAGAAAGAGCTTGAATGGATTTTCCCACACAAAAAAAAGTCATAAGCTAAAGGAATTGAGAAATATTTAGAGACTGAAAATATATAGTTCTACTAACATTTGTCTACACAAATAATATATGGGCTAGAACTAAATATATATAGTTTTAAGTGAATTATAAAAACTATTTTAAATAAACATACTTCATCAAGAACGGCTCGTCCTGAGGTTAGTACCCTGTCAACAAAACAGCCTGGGTTCTAGTCCTGCCACCGGGCAATCCCTGCCGCTCTTCGGGGAGTTTTCGAGCCTAGGATTTAATAATCTTCTTTCTAGAATAAACGTCTGTAAACTTTAATTCAATATTCATACTAAATCCTACTAAGTCAACATGCTTTATAGGCCTACTCATAACAATATATACATATATTATGTGTGTTTGTGTGTGTGAATGTGTGTGTAGAGCCTAATAGAAAATACAATAAAAGATTGACATTGATTTTTATGAAATACATGTATTCATTATTACTACTTACTAAAACTAAATCTAGACCTATTATGTCACAATTTTAATGATAGGCCTACACAAAATAAAAGTAAAGGATTCAGATAGTTTGTCCTAAATAATCTAGGCCTATCAGTGGGAATAGCTAGACAGGCACATAAGCACATAGTGGCTTGCGTATTGTAGGATGTGGGAGTAGGGGATTCACTACTTATTTCAATAAGGAAGTATTATTATTACGCGATGTGTGAACTTCGGATAAACGAGTTTCCGAACCCCGGATGTCATGTATACGGGTAATTGTAAGACTCGGACAAAGTCGCACTTGGTTGATCGGAAATACTAAGACTATTATTCAAATAGGGTGGCATGACTAGAATTTTATCCTGGTTTAGTAAAAAAAAACTAATTTTTGAAAAAACGATTTTTAAAGTTTCTGCACGTTATAGACCAGGGGTCGGGAACCCATGGCTCGCGAGCCAGATGTGGCTCTTTTGATGGCTGCATCTGGCTCGCAGGCAAATGTTCGATTATTTTAAAAATCTTTTTTTTTAGACTTTTTGATCTACATATTAATTGCATATCAATATTTCATTCTACAAATGAGCCAAAGTCTACTGCAGCTCAGCATCAGAAGAATTCAGAGACATAATTATTGTACTTTTAGTGTTACACAAAATGCACACATTTACTTGAATTTTTAGTTTTAAACATAATGTATGGCTCTCACAGAATTAGGCCTTCTTTTCAAAATATGTGGTGTCCATGACTCTCTCAGACAAAAAGGTTCCCGACCCCTGATATAGACTATATGATACTTTGAAAAAAAAGTAACGCGTACCCGTTAGACCAGTTTGAAATATAAGTGTCTATAAGGCTTATAGAGAGATCGTTTACACGTTTTTGTGGTCGCGATATACTAGGGGATTGAGTGGCTAGTGCAATGCTCAGCCTCATTTATCTACTAATGTTGAATACCAATCAGAGTTGGGTAGACCCAGGCACACCCTTCCGACCCAGGAACAAATCCTAGCCTTCAGCGAGATTGGAACCCAGACCTTCGGTATGCTAGCAGAGCCCGCTGCCTCTATTAGGCTATGTATATATATATAATAAAATATAGTTATAAAACATTTCAATGCATTTGTTAATATTTTTCTATCTATAAAAAGTTCTGTATTTTATGTTGTTAACATTCATAATGGGCCTAGTATGGAAATTGCGTTTCTTTTTTTTAAAGTGTATTTCTTTTTTTTTTTTTTTTATTAGCACAGTAGTAAATATTTCTGGGGCCGGGTTAATCGGGAAAAGCCTGATGCATGATAACATGATAATAATACTGTATTTCAAAATGCAAAGGTTATTTTTAAAACATTTTTTATGACTCTACCCGATAATGTTGTAAATAACATGCAATTTTTTTTTTAAGTAAACTATAGTGCATTATATTATGGTCTCCTTTCTTTATGTCAAGACGACATTATGACGTAAAAAACCCACGCTTTCGGGGTTCACCTGCCTTGTGAATGGGCGTTAGTCAGCCAGGTAAGCGTCATCTGGCATTCCTTGACGCTAGGAACGCCTACCCACACTGCACTTGGCTTTAGAAATTACCTGCCTTCGCTTGAACCTGTGACGCGTTACAACACAAATACTTTTCTTTTGTGGGAAATCCCGATGTGATTTTGTATGAATTCAACAAAGTGAGGTCACAAGATTACGTATTTTTGGGTTTAGGATAGCGCATATAAATTAAAAGGGTTTCCACCGTGGGTTGATGATTGCACAATGAGAGTAACTTGAACCTTAGAGTTTAAACTGTAATGTAGGGCTTAGTGTGCTTGTCGTTATTGCTAACTGTTTTTAACTTAGTTTCTGTGTACATCTTCTCAAAGCTTTCGAGGTTATTGCTGCTATTGAAGTAAAGTTTCGGTCACGAGATAACATCATGCAATATGTCCATTTCTGTCTTAAAAGCCTCTTTGGATTTGGAATTTGAACCCGGCCCTTCAGAAAAGCCATTCCAACGCTTAAAATTACTACAGAACTTCTTATTTAAATTTATCTAAACTTCGGTTAAATACTATTGTGTCTTAATTTACGTTACGTTATTTTTTCTCTGATGTTTTATGATAAAGATGAAAGCCGTAGTTACAATAAGGTCAATAGGTTAAATGAAAATCTGTTTAATACATTTGGGTGGTAGCTTCTTAATAAGACTGAAAGAATTGTCTAGTCAGTTTTGTCAAAAGTTCTTACACTAACAACTAGCAGTCCATATTATGTCAATGAACAATATTTATTTTGTCACCTAGAACATAAGAAAAAAAATACATAAAATGGTAAAGACAATCACGCACGCAAATTTACATAGCATACACATATTCTGTTCATAGTGTACTATAATAAGAGTTTAACATTTATATTTATATGCTTTCATATACACACACATATTATAAGGTCTAACGTTTTAGAGATGTAGACTGATAACACGATGTGTCTATCATTACCTTCCTCTTCTCTCTTCCTTGTACTGACGCTCCTTTTGTAGAGAAAAATAGAGCGTCTTAAATACGATAATCCGAGGTTTGCGTCTAGCTTTGCATTTTAAGTAGGGTACTGAACGATGTTAAGAAGTTGTTGTTGTTTATTCTCTGACTAGCTTAGACAACCCATTCCATACCTGAATGTTGCTGAGAATGAAAAAACATTATATAAATGTGTTGTATTGAAATGGAAAAAAAAACCTCTTTAAGTTTTAGTATTCTACTAGATTATATGTTGCATTTCTTAGCTGGACTGTAATGCATATTGTATTATTACTAATGCATATTGTATTATTACTAATTTATTTCGTTACTAGGCTAATGGCGTCGATCTTCTTAAATGTGAATATTCACTTGTAATGAACCTTTCAGCTATTCTCTAATTCGTTAAAGTTTCACAAAGTTTTCTTTACTTGATGACCTACAGAGAGGAGTTGTATATTCTATTTATAACCTAACTAATATTACAGTTATGACTGATTCGCGCGAGAGTCATACTATGCGCGTGATTCATTTCGTCTCATGAGCTCGTGAGCCGATCGTTCAACCAATCAGAGAGTCCGCCGTCAGAATAACTGTGTAATAACTGTGTATTGACATCATCAAGGCAGATGTGACCACACCTATTCTGTAGATGTGTGTCGGTGTAAAGATAAACCCACAGCTGTGACTCACTGCTTCGCCACTAACTGAACTTTATTAATGTATGTTCATTACTAATAGAAACCTGTGTTTGTAAGACACAATAAACCATCCCTGCCCAACGATGAACACTAGAGGAGGGCTCTCAAACTCTGATGAAGGCATGTGCCATTTTATCACTTAAGAGATGTGTCGAGGGCACCACCTTCCCACACACACAAACCCGACCCTAGTAAACAAAAAAAAAAACACTTCATACATCTTAACTCATTTTACTACTTATCACTAATAAAAGGTATGTTACGTATATAGCATTTAAAAAAAATTACTTTGATGTGTATCAGTACTAGTTGTCTGAATTATTACGAATAGTACATTTTTTTGTAAGCTTACTGGCGGGCCTAAAAAAATCCACTTGGTGGGCCGGATGCGGTCCGCGTGTTTGAGACCCCTGCACTGTGTGTCATTAAGTGTATAATTAATTGGCCTGAGATTAATTATTCCACTCTATTGGTCCCTTAGCACTCTATAAAATTTCCTGGGTACGCACGCTACGAATGGACGCCCGGAGACATGAGCACCCTACTGGACGCACAATTACAGGATCGTGGGCGCCTTGTTTTACATTTGTTGTGTTTTAGCATCCAGTAGAGGGCCACCCATCTTAACAAAACATAAATCGCTGGAAAGGACAGTGATAAGCTATCCATAGTTTTTGTAATGAAAATGTTTCACGTTTATTTGTCATTAGAGTGTACAGGACATAACAAATACATATTTAAAAAACAACAATGGCAAAAAAGGATATGTGTACAAAATTTTTATATTCAACGTATAAAAAAAAAGGCAGCATCAAAATAAAACAATATTGATCAGTATAAATTAAATATAAAAAATACGTATTTTTTAACAACCATTGAACACTTTGAAAGACTTTTCGGCAACAGTTTTTAGTCAAGTAACACTTCAAATCACATGCAACAATAATAAGCTTATAAGTTAATAAACATAATGTGGTTATGATGTGGTTATAATTCGTGTAGACTTCACATGGTGGAATCGAAGGCATTCTATTTTAGCAAAGAAAAGTAGTCAGTGGGGAACAAAGTAAAGAAGGGATGTACAAAAAAATCAAACAGTAGTGCATAGATTAGGATTTTAGGAAGAGGTGATAGTCGCAGGATGGATGTAGATAAAGATGAATAATTTCAAGAGCCAACGTCACAATAATTATGAGTCAATAATATTTTAAACAATCCATATCTCTACCGATTTCTATGGCGAGTGAGTTAACTATGAAAACAAATAACACTGTTGCCTTTCTGTATTAGGACCTGAATTCACATTGTGACTAAATGAAATATGTATGGAATGTGTGTCCGGGGTGGGAGGGGGGAGGCTTACTAACAAATGGGCAAAACACTTAATGTCACGCTTATTTATTTTTTTTTACTTCATTTTTTTTTTGGAAACGATATTGTTCAAGTTGTATTTTTTTTTTAAGTACAAAATGAAAAATAAAGCATTAATCTTTTTGTCTCTTGTTATTTAGCAATCCTATTGAGAAGGAAATAAACGACACTAAGAAATACATGTAACTAAAAATAACAATGTAGAAAAAAATATGTTTATAAATATCTTTTCGTAAGCGAAAATTCAAGTTAAAAAATAAATGTCCTGAGATCTCTTTAGGGGCCCAATTGGTATCAAATACAAATTTGATGCATTTACTTTATATAAAGTAACACCTATTGTATGTAGCCTACTGGCATGAATTGGTAAATATTTTCGAGCACTGGAAGTACAGCCGTTGCTTTGTAGACATATATATAATTGTGTTTTTTTTCCTTTCGATAGATATATAATACAATACTTGGTATATCTTTAAACAACACACTAAAAAATTAAACAATAATATAAAAAGATAGAAATGATATGGATCTATAAATAGAACCAATAAATAATATAAATATTCCACAATGGTCGAAAAAAATGTGACCGCTAAGTATTAATAGTTGTTTGATTGGTTATTTCAAAAATGCAAATAACATATCTTTCTATTATTTCCTGTATATGAATGAGATCAATTATTTAAAAAAAATGCGTATGTTAAATTGAGCTAATACAATTGTCAATAATAATATTGTTTCCTTTTCTTAGGAAGACAAGCATAATCACGTAGATCATAATAAATAAACAATGAACCTGGCAGAAAGACAGTGTATATATATAAATATTTATAAAGTTTACAATAGTTGAGTCTAACATAAAACGTTAGCACAATCAATGCTGTATAACTAGAAAACGGTTTTATATTTTCGGAATTTACCAAACTACCTAATGCGATTTGTTGTTAACTCATGAAGGCCCGGATGGAACCTTTGATGAACGACCTACACACAGGACAGTGCTTGAGTGCCATAGAACAGTTTAGGCAGGACACGAAGTGACTACAGGGCAAGAATACAACAGCTATACTTTGATCCATGCAAATTTTACAGGTGGAAAGTTGCCTCATTTCTTGGTTGCCTCTTTTTAAATCGGTGATTGTATCTGTGAAGTAAAAAACGTATTTTTTTTGTTAGATATCTTGGAACATATATTATATTAACATTAAACATAGTATCCATATCTAAATGTCTATATATATGTATATGTGCCATGTATTTTCCTACAGGATTAGGAGAAATTCGGTAGTTTTGAAAGCTCAATATATCGAGAAGATTTAAAATGTGTGTGCTATATTATTGATTATAATTAATATAAAAATAATGTTTTTAATACAGTAGTGAGTAGTGTAGTTAAGATCTAATTGTTAATGATTTGAGTCCCGTTGGTGAAGTTTAGCCCAACACTAAAGAGTTAACGTAGTAAACACACAACTCTCTAAATCGTGTCATGGTTGTAAGTGTTATAGTCATCTTGCTTTATGCATGGAGCATGAATATTATAAGGACGTAGATTAAATGGACACGAAGGTGAGGCTAAGTATTGAGACCAACTGTCTGTATCAAGGTGCTCATCTTACCTTGTGATTCTGCGGCAGGTTGGATGTTCTTGGGCTGTGAGATCTTACCACAACAATCATCGCAGTGGTTTTCCTGAATTCTGTCCAGAATGATATCCGAGGATAGTGCAGAGTCATCTAATGATAGAATATGTTCAAGTAGAATTAAACATTACAATAGTGTTAGGTATTTTTATAGGTTTAGATAATACTATAGTGTTAGATACTGTTATAGTTATAGATAATGCTATAGTGTTAGATACTGTTATAGTTATAGATAATGCTATAGTGTTAGATATTGTTAAAGTGTGAAAAAGTGTTATAGTATCAATAATGATATTTGAAATTCAGATAGACCGATTAAAAAGTGATTTATTCCTAAGCAGCTAACGTTCAAAGTATCAACATTGGAAACAGTGCAACGAATCATTGTTTTTAAAACAAAACAAAAAAACAACAACACAAAATACTATGTATTGAGTGACATACTTTCTTTGTATAAATCATCAGCAGCTTCTAAAACAACTCTGGACTCGAACCCAAGCTCAACAAGAGCTTTAACTGCCGGATCCTGCAGTAGTTCTCTCTCGCTACCTGTAGATAAAAAAAAATCGAACATTTTCATTCCACGGCTTATAAAAATCTTCTAATATTAGATTTTTAGAATAAAATCTACTAGTTAGTTTAATCAGCTATATAGCGCCAATAAATTGCTTTTGAGAATAATAAGAATGTTCAGAAGAATGAAGAAAAAGCAACTTTTCTCACTATCTGAATTCAATATGTTATTGAAATTTGGTTGACTCGTATGTCCAAAGAACATGATGCTTAAAAGTCAAGTCATATGACTTATAGTTTAACAGAAGTTCCTTCTAGATAGAAGATTATTACGTCCCCTAGGCCCAAAACTACTACAGAGTGGCAGGAATTGGTCAGCGGCAGGGCTAGCACCGGGGTTGTTTTTGTTGACTGTCCGGTGAACTAACCTCATGACTAGCTGCTCTCTGACTTACAAAAATGGTTCTTGGATACCATTAAAAACTATAAGTATAAGATAATTCTTATTTTCCAAAAACTATTTTAAAAAACCTAACACTTTCGTTGATATGATCATAATCTATTGGTTTTACTTACTGTTAAATACAGAAGCTAAATGCCCCATAGATTCTTGCACCATCTTGGTTGTAATCTATATAATAAAATATAAAAGATAATTAGTTTGAATTCACTAAGAGCTAGATCTGTTTTATAATCTCCACAGTTGATATATTTCATCGGAAGATAAGTTAACTTTTGCGAAAAGTTAAGCTAGGCCCTATTTGCGAAAAGTTAAGCTATTTGCGAAAAGTTAAGCTATTTGGGAAAAGTTAAGCTAATTAAACAAATTATTTTCCTATAAGTAAATAAGAAATATATGACAGCCCTAAAGCGTAAATTTATGAAAGCGTTGATAGTCACTGCCAGGAAATATATAAGGTACCTGGTCGTAACGTGTATTCAGCTTCTGGACCGTGTCCACAAAGTCATGGCCTTTCAGCTGACGAATGAAGCAACATTTAGGGAACCACCTTGCATGCTCCACCACCACGTCGTCGTGGCTGTCCCAGTTTTTCAGGCCGCCCCCGCAGAAGAAGCACCTGGTGCAGTCGTCGAAGCCCGTGTAGTAGAAACCTGCTGCGGCCAGATCCTGGGCCCTGAGAGCGTGTCCCGGAGGGAAGTTCTCGAAGGTCTGCAGTCGGGCCTCTTTGGTGGCCAGCTCAATTTTCTTGGGTTTGTTCATAGAGATGCCGAGCTCGCCGTACGAGGGCGTGGGGCGGGACACTGTCCTGGAATCAACTATCGGAGATGGCGCCAATGACATCTTTAAGTCTTCCAGGGACGAGCTCTCTTGCACTGGGATCATGCTAACTTTATATTAAAAAAATAACTAATCTTAACTTCTGCAAGTAGATAGGCGTTTTATATTTTTAAAATTTTAGAGTCTTACACTAAAAGCCCTACTCTAGGAATCAGAATTATATTTAAAAAAAAAGAAAGCCTTAACTGATAATATTATATTGTATTTTTTTTGTAAACAAAATTTTTATACATTTTTATACATCTCACAATTGTACACATTTGTAACCTAGTTCCTTAACAATGCTTCACGTGAAATGAAAAATGTACCCTACATTTTTAACAATAAACCAACATAGGTCTATTTAAAATATCTATATTATATTGATATAGATTTATAAGTAAGAAGTCTTTTCCGTAAACAGTTGTTGTTGTTTTTTTAACTACAGGTGAGGAATTGTTTTCTAATTTTATTTTGCATTTCTTTTTATTTATTCAGTTAATTTATTTAAAACACACGCTAAATGGAAATAGAGTCTACTGCACAAGGATTTTATTTCAAACAGAAATATCGAATCGAGCTATAAGCAAAACTGTTTGTTTCAAATAGCTTTCAATGATTGTTTGTTTTATCAATCGCAAATATAAAAAGATTCGTTATTAGTTTTCTTTTATATTACATAAGCCTATTTTAGTTATCTAATTTGCTGCATTTTTTTATTTTATATTTGATATATTAAAATTATAGCTAATTTTATTATGATTATTTTATGATCAACCTAAAATATTAACAAAACCGGATAAGGTCAATTGTGTTCAAGTTGAACATTAAATGCAATATTTAAAAAAAAAATAAAGAAATGAACACCTTACCTTTAATCTTAATCTAATTTAGTGAACGTCTGCAATGAGTTATAAGTACAGCCGGTGGTATGTGATGTATCAAGTGAACTGATCTAAGGTACAAAGTGTGTCCGTTTATAAACCGACCTATATAATAATTATGTTGAAAGGCGTCCACGTAAATTCCCTGAAATCTATTTTTAGTTGTGGGCGGGGCTCATTCGAGGGAACCAGTGTAAAACTGGGAGTCTCTTTTTCACTTACATTTTAACAAAGTTTTAATGTGTATTGTAGCTTTGTCAATTGTTTCCTATAGTAAGATAATGTTTATATTATTGTATATTAGATGTGAATTCAAACATTAAAATATGCCTATCTCTTAATATCATTTTACTACAAATCAAATAAAACTACTGTAGACTATAAAACTTCGTGCAATATTAGTAGGCTAAAGTTTGTCAACATTGTATTTTTTTTCCCGTCAAGCTTGAGTACAGATATAATTCAGCTAATAGTAATAGTCTTGTGATCTCCATTGATCTCTTGCTACCCACGCGCTCGCTATATCAAGTCGCTAGTAATTTCCCTAGCGTAAATTGTGAAATTCATTGAGTAAAACGGAGTAGCGGATTTTTATTGTTTAGTGGTTTCAGGGTGATAGCATGTGATTTCTTAATTTAAAAAAAAAGCGTATGCAATGAAATGGAATGTAGTACTGCGTTATAGAGACTACTTTGTAGCTTCAGAAGACATTGAAAGTAGAAAGTATAGTATGGAATAAAAACTATATGTTTTGGTGGCTAAGTATTTCGAAAATGAGGTGTATCTAAAGTTTCTGCTAATTATCAATTTTCATTTTGGGTTGTTTGTGAAAATCTCCTCTTCCCCTTGTCCCGGTCCCCCCAAGACGTGAAGAATCGATTCTAGTATCGTATGCGTATCTATCCTTTATCATACTTTCCGAGTTAATATGTTTACTAATAAAGGCAATGGAGAAATGGAGACATATGCAGTGATACAGATTTCTACCGGTAGTCTAGTCCTGCAGCATTCTCTTCTTATAAGTTCTACGATTTTGGAGGAAAGACAGTTCGCGAATACTGTTATACTCGTCAAAGAAGAAAATGAAACAGCGGAGAGAGTTCTATGTATATAGGCTATGTGTGTCTGTAGTCTCAGTGTCTAGCCGAATTGTTCACGGTCACAGGGAAAACCTAGTCTGGCGTCTCCGTTGCGTACATTAAAGATGTGCGCACATCAAAAGGATGAGCCGAAGATTCATGTTAATTGTAACTTTTACATTTGGTTTGATGTTGTTTTTACCATATCACAAGCCTTAAATCGAGTTGGGATTTCGAAAAAAAGAAACAAAATATCTAATACTAATTAGTGTGAGCAAGGCATTCCAAGAATTGTTTTGTGCGAATCCAGCATTACTTTTTGAAAATACTTACATCAGAAAAAAAAAGATAATTGTGTGCTACTTGATTAGGACTACCTTCCAACTAACAAACTGAAAATCGGTTTTGAAGATCAAAACCGGTTTTCGGTTTTTACAAACAACAAATTACAAATTACATATTTATATAGCGCTACTCATAACAAAGTCTACGAATGCGCTTTACATTTACCATCTGTTATTAAAATAAATCGAAAAAGTGTGTTTTTAGTTTTGTTTCAATTAAAAATGTCTATATTGTCAGCTTGTTTGATTTTGTTTGGGAGTTCATTCCACCACAGAGGTGCCACGACGCTGTAGGAGCGAGCTGCAAATGTTTTTCTTTCTACGCCTGGCACCTTGAGCCACAGATGCATTCCGTCCGAACGCAGTCCTTTCCTCCCCGGTGTGTGCAGCTCAACCATGGATCGCATGTACTGGGGAGCTTGACCATGAAGGCTTTTATAGAGTATTGTCAAAACTTTGAATTTTATCCTAAGTGTTATAGGTAGCCAGTGCAGTTTTTTCAGACAGATTGTTGAGTTGTCTTCATTGTTTAGAACAATTTTTGCAGCCAAGTTTTGGACCCTTTGAAGTTTTTTCAAATCACAATCTGGCAGTCCAATGTATAGACAGTAATGGGAGATTACCAGGCCTACGATTGAGGTCTCACATGCCTCTTTTGTTAGAATATTCCTGATACTTTTTATTCTTTGCAGATTCCACGGTTTCAAAACCATTGTCAAATCATTATTAGCTGTCATCCTCAGCATTATGAGATGTCATCCTTAGCAAACATGAGCTGCTAACTTTAGCAGACATAAGGTTATATTTTAAAAAAAAAACAACTCCAATATGTTTGAACCGATTGCCGCAACAAAAACACAACATATCCTATGATTATAAAGTACTTCTAAATATAACACCAAGTGCCTCATTTCCTGGTTCCCCGACTCTACCTGCGTCATATCCTTGTACAAACAAACAAATAATATGTTTTAATATCGTCAAACCTAGAACAGTCGCCAATGTTTATTGCCCATTGCCATTAATCTGACCTTTGGTTTGAATTGAGTGAAACTAGGATTTCCTTGTCTATTTTTAACTAACACATTGAAACTTAGCGCTATTAATTCAGTGTGTCTGAAAAAAGGTGATTAAATTTAAATTAGGCTACCTTGTAAACTGATTGAGTTTGCAAAAGAAAAAAAACGTAAAGAATAATGTTGTTGTCTTGTTTCCTTTTTGTAATTTTTAGCCTAATCTAACAATTTGTATTACTATTTTGACCACTGATGTTGTAATCAATGTTAAGAATATGCAACCGTTTCCACCCCCTATTTTTTTATATACTAGGCTACTTGGTCCAGCCAACTAACCCTTTTACTCCCCTTACCCAGCACTAGATCTACATGTAATTACTTCAGATTTCTTTTGTATTCGTTGCTTTTCAGTGCCCGGATGCCATTCAGGAAGAAAGAGAATGTAGAAGTTTGTGCTATTGGTTATAGAATAGGAAAGGTGTTTAGTTATCTCTCAGTGTCTTTTTGACAAAATTTCTATGTTAAAATGAAAACCTTAGGCCTACGTCAAAAAAGAAAGATGAATGGTGGATTTGTGCTTCCTTATAATTTGTGAAAAATATTGATTCTTTGTTGTTCAGAATTAAAACAGTATTAGTTCAAGTTGAAGTGTTTTCCTGTTGCCTTGAATTAATCAGACTCCAACAAACCCAAAGACCAGTATCTACAACAACAAAAATTAAGTTATGATAAATTTAAATGCGAAAATAAAATTAAATTGCTGAAAGAATATTATGTGAACTAAAAGCGAAACAAGTTGGTAGCCAGAATGTTACATGGAGTTCAGTATAATTATAGTTTTATTGAGACTTTCTACTTGACTGTAACAACATTTTTATAACTTGGTTTCCCCCCCCCCCCCCTTTATTATGCCTACTAAATGGAATCCAAACATCGGGAATACTGGTAAGAGGGGGGGGGGGGGGGAACGTTTCAGCATGTGTTCAACAATGGACTTTTCCCATTGGCAAGGGCATGTTACTGATACATTGTAATATTCGTGCTTCAGTTACTTCCCTTAATTTAGAAAAGGCTGTTCATAAAATTAAATTAAATGTAATTTTATACGTTTCATATTCTTAATCCCGTAGGTCCGGGTTAAAATCATTATGCACACAATATTTCGGTGCCCTTTTTATAATATAAATAATTCGCGAATATAAACAATAATAACCCATATAGAAAAATCGCTGTAAATTTTACATTTTTACATTTGAAAAGTTTTCTTCTAATTATTTAAATTGCAACCTCCTCAATATATAAGACTTTTTTTTTAAATTGTAAGCGTGAACCTTTTTGTATGTCAATTCCTGCTATCGAAAATGTATGTGGTGCCCCTCTTGCCTTGGTGCCCTAAGCATGCCCTTTTTTTTCTTAATGGTTGATCCAGTCCGAATGATTTACAATTTGGACATTTTTATTGCAATATTCGTTATTTTTCTTTTAAATAACAAGCTCCCAAGTAAAATCAATCTTTACAGAAATATTGTAGACATATAGCCTAATGTCACGTATTAAGTGATGTAATGCTCAACAAATGTCAGTGGTCGAGCCATAAAATGCAGACAGTTTGTCCCCTTCCACTTTTACAGTTCCTAACTATAAATATTTGAAGTGAAGTAATCCATATGTTATCAACAACATAAAGAAAATAAAAATTCGCTATCACTTTCTGTTAATGCTGAGGGTAAATAAGCCATTCATGATTCTTTATTTAGATGGCATGGTAAAAAAATAAACGTTTCGTAAGGAAAGACACATCATTCTGTGGGAAAGACACGTCATTCTGTGGGAAATACACGTCATTCTGTGGGAAATACACGTCATTCTGTGGGAAATACACGTCATTCAGTGTTTCAATGAATGAATGATCATTCATTTTTTTCATTATGTTTTACGACACACAAGTTTGATTCACTAGAAACATTGTTTCGACACTATTTATTTTTATATTTCCTATCTTGCTAGTGCGACATTTCGTGAATTAGTGTAACCAAAGACTATAGTGAGATGGACCGCTTGCTTTAATATTTCTGCTATTTGATGACTCAAATTACTTCTTTTCAGAATTCCCGATTCCCTTTTGTAAGTTTTATACTGTACACTTCCGTTTTATTTAATCGCTATCATTTTCTCAATCTTATTATAGTCTTTGGTGTAACCGAAATGTCAAAAAAAAAAAAAATCGAAAAGCAAAATGATTACACTGTGTTGATCTAAAAGTATTCATTCGAAAAAAAAATATAAAAATACATATACAAATTAAAAAAACATTCGGAGAACAAAAAAGATCAGTAGACGGAATGGAAAATAAATGTAAATTAAAGTAAATAAAGAAACCATGTGTGTATTAATTTAGATTCTTTAGTCAGGGATTGAATGAAAGTCAAAGAAAGGGTAGACTAAACATACCTGACATCTAGGAAAGACTTTAGTTGTCTAAGTAGGCATATAGAGTGGCAAAAAATAAAAACTACTAGTCTACTAATGTATTGATTAAAAATGTAACATTTTATTATTTCTAAAAGATAAAGGCAAGAAGTTGTAGAGAAGCAAATCGTGGAAAACGAAAAATGGTGAAACTGAAGGAAAGGGGTAGAACTGTTGTTAAAAGTAAATCCTTAAGTTTCTTCCCTTACATTGATGTCTCACTTCTAAAACTTGGAGGGGGAAATGGAGGGGAGGGATGGGATGTATTCTGTTTAGTAACTGCATTTAAAATATTTTCAAAACCCAAACTTACATATATATTTTATACATCACAAAACAATTTTGTATGCATATTTTTTTAAAAAGCATGGGCTTTTTCCTATAGGATTACTCATTTGACATTAGGCCCTAACTATGTTTTTAAATTTATTTTTAATTCCCACAAAATAAAAGATGGTTTTTCATTCTTGGTTCACTTTCTCAAATGGCAGGATAAACAATGTAAGGTTATTTCTAATGCATACAGTCATTGTCGTGTGGAAATATAATCTTATTTCTTGAAAAACAAGTATTTATATACCGATATGTAGGCCTATATATTATTATATAAGTCTGTAACTACCAGGGAAATAAAAGGGGAATCCCCTTCCCATGACGTAAACAGTGTTTAGGGTAAGATCACATGTGAATGAGTTGGCTACTACGTGTCTCATTGGTAATTTCACCACGTAAATATCGATTATCCTTTATGTAATGCTAGCGTTGTATTAATATAAATATAATATAGATACGTTTGAGCATGTGTTTATAAAAAAAATATATAATAAAACACACTGGAATATGTTTTTTAAAAGATCTGGAAAATGGTGCAATGTGAAACTATGCACTCTCGAAAGAGATAACAAAAAAGATATAATAAAAATATTACATTATTGTTATTATGCTAAAAAGGATTCAGGAAGGAAATTGTTAATTGTGCAATTGTAAAGCATATTAATAAACACGTGTTTAAGTGACAGGTTCGTTAATTACTGGGAAGTTTAATAATAATTACAAGACTCTAGAATTGTACACAGTAACACATCCATGGAAAGATGCTTGTATACTGCCTAGTTAAATCAAGCACAGTAGAACACTGAACTATAATGTCATAATTTTTTTTAAAAATAACACGAGCTAAAGGCGCTTACGTCCAGGGCGTAACGTGAAAAGGGTTGGTACAAGGGGTGGGTGCACACCAAGATCATGTTAGGGACAGGACACCCCGTGGCATATTTATAGGGCATGTTGAGCGACATAGGGTTCGGTCGTCGCAGTCACATGCACTAAACTTCTCTCCCCCACCTGCAGTATTCCTCTAGGGTCATTAAAGTGGTGACATTGCTCGCTCACTGTAGCAAAAATATCAAACTAGACTTGAACCCCACTTCTCTTCGAGAGAAATGCGAGCTGAGATTACTCACTTAGGGCTCGGAGAACGTATCCCACTTTATCACGCTGCGGTACGTAACTATAAAGGTTCGGCAAAAACGCTTGGCAAGACGTGCTGTTGCGCATAGTTCTTCCTCCCCAGTGAGTCTGGGCAGGCCCCACGAGAGGGGGGTACAGCCGGTACGCCGTACCGGGGCCCATGAGAGTTTAGGGGGCCCATGAAGCCCAAGAATATTAAAATTAAATTGACAATTTCGCAAGTATTTTTTAATTGTTGCTATTAAGCTAAGAAGAGAAAACCCCCTACAAAATCACGTGGCTCTCGGGGCCCTTTATTTTGATATTCTTTGAATGTGTACTTGAACATTTTGTTAAGTATGCAATAAAGCCTTTAGTTGTAATATAGGGCCTAATTATTTTCGATAGCATTTAGGATCTATTTCTTAATATTTTTCCCCAGAGACACAAATATATACCTATGAGCCTTACAGGCTTACATTTATCCCTGTTAGCTTAGTAGCCTAGGCCTAAATACTCTATGCATACAAGTACGGCAGTTAAAGCTAGTTAGTCGATCCTTTTACACCTTAATTTGATCTCCTGTGCGGTACCCAAGAGGGGAGGTTGAATGTATCATAATTTTAGACAAATGTAATTACACATTATTCAGTTGCAGCCTCAAGAGGTGAAAAATACTGCCAAAGCTTCATGGCATTTCTAGCACCATATGGTCAGATCGAATTGAAAGTGTAAAACCATTTGAAGCTCAACTACTAAGGGTTGAGTTGGCTTTGGAGGACCTATTGAAGCTGAATCTTACTCCGAAAGCCAGAAACGAAATCCATGAAATCTATATGTTATATTGGTTCTTTCACTTGCATCATAATGTCAGTCGTGTGGCACAATATACTAGTCCCTATTGACTTCTGCAACAAATTCATTCAAACTTGTGATGCGACTATAAATATGGAAGTTGCAAACATAGAAAGCTTATAATATGCACAACTAGGGGCTTTGCGAAACAGTTGGAATTCAATTTGGAATGAAGCTAAGCTTGTAGCAGCCAACCTGCAGTTAGAAGTACACTTGTTTTGGAACAGTAATACAACTGTCAGAAAAATAATAACAAGATATCATGATGAGAATACACCTGATGAAAATGTAAATGAGATGAATGAAACAGAAGAATGCCCCGAGGAATCCCCATTTTCGAAAACACATAATTTATGTTGTATTGGAAAGTGTTATTGGAAGGGCTTACAGTTCGGTTCAATTCATTCAAACATATTTCTGACACATTCAGCTTTCTTTGGAACTACCAATAGATGTCAGAAAAAGACTTGAAGTATAAAGCTGCTAAGTTAGCAGAAAATTATTATAATGACATAAGTTGTGGAGACTTTCTTCAGGAAATAATTCACCTAACAATGGATCATTATGTAAATTTTGGTAAAGAACATTTGGATGCATTGGAACTGTTAAATGATTTGGCTAATTCCAAAAAAAGAAAATATTTTTGTCCTAACATAAGTGTCAGTTCGAGGATGTCCCTTACAGCACAAGCAATAGCAGAGAGAAGCTTCAGTAAACTTAAGCTCATCATAAATTACCTTAGGTCCACCATGAGTCAGGATCGCCTGCACAACTTGGCTAGGCTCAGTATTGAGTCTGGCATTGCAAGACAAATAAACTTTAACACTGTAATTAGTAGTTTTGCCTAGAAAAAGGCACGCAATTTAAGGCAGCCCTATTTTAATAAAACGATTCTTCTTTATCTTCTCTGTTTTTATTTATCATTCATGTAGGCCTATTGATGTATTTTCTGTTGACTATTTCTTTTCACCAAACAGTAAGCATTCAAAAGATGAATGATTTCGGTATATTTTAAAATAATTAATGATTCGACAGACATGCATAAAATGCGATTAAGATGTATATTTATGTACTTTTTTTTGTTATTGCACCTATTGAAAAGTTGTGAAGTTGTTAATCGTTTATACTTTATATAAATACAATTTCAAACGCATTGAACTTGAAATATTTTTAATTGACTTGATATAATACTGCTATTTATTTATTATACCTGTTTATATATGTCCCAAATTATTGAATCAAGACGCTGTGACAACTACAAGTAGCTTACCTTAACATGTGTCTCATATTCTCAATTTACTCTTTCAATTTTCACATTCAAATTAATCCATATTAAAATGAATTATAACAAGTTAATTGACAATTTAATTGTCCAACTTTAAAATATCCAATACTTCTCTAATTCTTTTCAACCAAACTAATCATCAATCATCAGTGAGAGTAACTTTTCCCATTTTACACATCTTTTTAATATTTGCAAGATCAATTCTGATTAATACTGAAGGGGAGGAACAGTTAGATCTACAATAATTTAAACTAAGAACTATGTACGTGATTAAAGTATTTTGTAATAGACATGTAAGGCTGTGATTGAAATGATTACACTCTAATGGTAAATTATGACAGTTTCAAAAAATGATCCACAGATCTTTTAAAAAGATTCCTGATTTTTCAAACGTATGTAATTGTAATACAATCAAATCATCTAGATATGACTAGTGTTAGAAAATAAAGTTTACGGTGGGGGGGGGGGGGGGGGCCATAAAAGATCTCGTACCGGCATCTTTTTTTTCTCTCGAGGGCCCTGAGTCTGGGTGGCTCTTGCTTATGGAATGGAATCTCGGACGCTCAACAGGGTTTGTTCCCAATGCGTTAGTTCACCGGTGTGGTCTACTTAAAAGGGGCTTATAATATTGATGTTGTACACACTTCTACGGCTTTGAAGTCCATGGATACAGTACTGAAGTAACATAGACGTAGATTACTTCATATAAAGTCAATAAAGTATGGACAAGTCTTAATGAGGCGTGAACTTTTGAACCCGATTGATCGTGAACTTCCTGTTCTATTTTTAAACTAATAACAAAAAAAGCATGCTTTTGCTGGTGTTTGACAATTGATTTTAACCTCGACGGCCAGTTCTAGTCTTTTAGAATTATACAAAGGATACAATATTAGTTATGAGGAATCCGTTTTTAACATCAAAAGTGAACAGGCGATCATTAATACTCAAGTGTTAGTTGCGTTTTCTTGGTTATTGAAAAACAAAATGCGTAAATTCATAAAAACAAATAACAAAAATTCTTTTGCATTAAGCAATAAGTTTGATATTTTTTTAAAAAGGTGATTATTCCCTTCTGACTTTCACAATACATTTTTGTGCTTTGTAAACATCTATTGGAAATGAAATAAATTTTAATCCACAACAAATTTGAGTACAACCAGTAAAGTAGCACACAGACATTGTTTCGAATAAAATGATCGAATAAAAACGGAAATGTTTTTGCACGTGACCTTTTATGCATGCATACACGTTAAGGCATTCATTGGTTTCAGTTAACATGTCAAGCAATTGCTTATTTTGAACATACTTTCCGACAACTATAGTGTTGGACACGTTCAGAAACTCTCTCCAGGCGCAAGTAAAAAAAAAAGGTTATTCGAATGTTGTGTGACCAACAATATAGGCCTACCGTTTAATATAGGTTAAATGGAATAATAATTGAAAAGAAAACAAATAGACCCATATCAGGCGGCGCATATTTCAAGAAAGAAAACAATAAGCACAGATGTAGGCCTATTAAGCTAAATTAGAGCAGTCATTTCTAAATGGTGGAATTCATATAATATAGAACCTAGCCCTACATGGCGGAATATTTTTATTTCTATGGAGTAGGTCTTGCTTATGCAAAATCCAATAAATAAAAGACAAACAGCAAAAAAGAGTATGATTAGACCATAGATATCCCATGATTAGACTAACAAAATATCAAGTTTTTAAACGTTTTTAAGGTTAATAAAATTCTATTATGGCACATTATTCCCTTTCACACAGCCTACCAGTTTCTTAAGTCGTTTCATGGTAGGGGATTGTGTGGGTCATCTCCGTCTTGTTTTTAAAACAAACAAAAATTGAACAGTGGGTACTAGAAGTGATAGACCTTGTTATCGTGGGGTAAGGCCAGAGTTGTTCAACCGTTAATCCAGACATCCCTTCGTGTTTATAACCTACATTTTAAGGTTATGTGCAGTAACAGAGAAGTCCAATGCACTCAAGTGGAAACCAACCCGGAACAATAATGTAGAGGCATAATATATAACCACAGGGCCCCCGAGAGGACTATAAATTGAAGGAGGAAGGCTGTCAGTGGGGCCCCTTTCTTTTTTGACATGAGTGGGTATTTTTTGTACATCCACCGTAGGCCCCCTAATTCATGCCCCCCCCCCCTCCTTATGAACTTCGTGAGCTCCGGAGCATGCATCAGCTGCACTCCCCTGCCCTTAGCCCGGGGGGGGGGGGAATTGCATTGCTATATAGTGTTTAAAAAATATTTAAAACGACAAAAAAAACTTACTTTTTCCCACCTTGAGATAGCTCTATCAGCCAAAAAAGCCCATAGAATAGATTGGAAAACTAACTCTTTCAACTCATAGGTTTAGGTCTATATAAACTATAATCTTGACTAATTTTAGCCTAATTGTTCATTAGTGGCATCTCTATTTTTTAAATTATGATTTTTCGGGATGCTGAAGGTATAGCTTATGATTATCAGCTTTCAAAACAATTTGTTCTTTACTGTAAAGAATCTTATGGTTTATTAATTCGCGTATCCAGGGCAGATTTTAAGACCCTTTTATGTAAAATTTAAAATGTTTCGATAATCCGGTGAAAGTTTTCGTGCCACCTTAATTACTGCAATGTAGGCCTAACTGAATATTTACGGTATATATTATTATATTTATAATTAAATTTTATAGATCAAATAAAGCCTTCAGTCCCTGAAAAGGGTGTTAAAATTGAATTTAAGAAAAAATCTTTTTTATTTTTATAAGAGTTCATGATAAAGAAATTAATATAATTTGTATAATTAAACCTAAAATTCTTAAAAAATCAAAGCTCTTGCATGGTAAAAGTTATAGAAACCACCATGTGGTTTAACAATAGCCTATTCATTTGATGTTATAAGTTTCACAAGATATATATTATGTCCTTAGTCCTTATTATATTTAGCTAAACCTATATTCAGTATGCTAATGTACAGTTTTTGTAAATTTCCTGCATACAGCAAAAATATATAAATCAAATAAACCTTCGGATTTGTTTACTGTTTTCATAATTTATTGTTATGTTATGTATACAATAAAATTTGACACTTTTTAAATCTTATCTTATACCACACCACTCAGCTTACCTATAGTCAACTCTACCTGCTCTGTAAACTCTACAGTCACAAGGATGTGTCTTTTTCTTATATCACACAGTGCTTATATTTATATATTATGAGTAAAATTATAGTTTCGAGAGGCCTAAATTATCAATGCTCCTTTTCAATTATCACAACAGAATTATATTTTCATTAGACTGAAAATAAATGAAGAAACAGAATGGGAATTATTTAAAGAATTTATAAAAAAAAACAATCCTTTTCCCTCATGAACTTTTTTAGTAAAAAAAATTGCTTTTAAAATCATTTGACGCTTTGGGATGAGTTGGTTTTAGATGTTAATTGGAAATTGAGTTTAGCGTGTTAGAAAGTCTGGAAAACAATTAAATCTATCATATAATGAAAGAGATGTTAAGATGCAAGTCATAATGTAACTTCTTGAATTAAGTTTTCTTCAATTTTTTTTATTTATTAATATAAAAAAACTATTTGACAGTCTAACAATCATAAACTGACATTGCAAATAGTTAATTATTACAGTGGGTTACATTTTTATGACATAAACAAGTTTTTTTTAATCTTTCATGACTTTAATAATGTTTACTTATGGAGGAAAGGAAATTGAACTATAATTTTACTAACTTTATCTGGTCTATATTTTAAAATTTAGATTTCACAATAAAGTTCAACTTGATTTGCACACAAGTGAATTATATTCCACTTATGATTCAAGCAGACTTTGTCATCACATAAACCCTCTTAATCAAATATACTCAATCAGATAAAGATATTCCCACATTTTCACAAGCAAGATTGTGACAAACCCTGCTTAGCTCAGCTGATCTCAATCTGGAGCATGCCATGCCACTGGAGTGGGAACATATACAACAATATGCTTATTGAGGTCAACAGCAAAAATCACTAACAAATAAGGATTTCAAATATACCACAATAGCAGATTGTGGGAAGGAGTTATGAAAAGCGGGATGAACGTTGGGGTGGGGAGTGTACCGTACTCAAAGTATCAAAACACAAATCTCCATCAGGAGCTGTAAGTCTAGCTGATGTATGCTCTTACTACACCCTTTATTGTGCTTCTGCAAACTGGGCAGGTTTTCAACTGTAAAGAGCAGTCGTAGCAACTAACAAAATGTCCACAAGGGAGGAACACCATTTCTATATCTTTTTCCAAACAAACTTTACACAAAGTACGATCTGTGACCGCCTCTTGTTTACCTTTTGCAACTGCAACTACATTTTTTTTAAAGAAATGAAAAAACATAGAATTAAAAAACATAAAAGGTTTTCAAAGCTATTTGACATTAAATTGCATTTAATTTCATTAGATGAATATTTTAAAAGTACCCATTAGTCATTTTTATAGTCAATGGTGTAGCAAGCGGGAATGGGTTGTATCAGGCAGATTTTTTTTACTAAGAGACATCAAATTTTGCTTTCAAAATTATGTTTGCATTATTTTAGGGGCATCAATTTGGGCCATCAATTCAGGGCAGCACCAGACAGAAAATAGGTACATCCTAGCTACAGCAATAAGTCTTTCTAGTCAAGTTTATGTGCTAATGTTACAAACTGTTAGTTATTCCTTTTTTTTTGGTGGCTCAGTCAATGCATGGATGAACAAAAATAAAAGACCATTCAAATTGTTGGATCAACCATTAACTAAAAAGAAGGATTCTGATTGAAATCTAGAGAAGGGATTTGTCCCTGCATAGAGAAGGGTTCCAAGTGTAGAGAAGGAGTTTCAGTCTAACAAAAAGATCCCAAAAATAGAGAAGGGATCCCATTGTGGTATAAGGCAAGGGTGCACATTGATTTCTAAATAATAGTGAGGGCTAGAAGAAGATGTCCAGTTTCCAATGGAATAAAAGACTTGGTGTGAAAGACTCTCAATGGTGAAACCATGAAGTACAAATATTGTTAGATGATAATATTAAAAACTTTTTTTACCAATGTTGGTTTTATCCTGTATTCCAGATGGTAGTATGACATTGTAAGGTTTTAGTTCAGGTGGCAACTCTTGATCTATGTTGGTCTTTTTATCCCTTGAGTCTATAGCAAAAAATACAAAATAAGAAACTTTATTAAAACAAATGAAGATGCTATTAAACGAAGTCTAGAACCAAATTAGTCTCTTTCTTTTTTTTGGCAGCCTGTACACATTTTTAAGTGTCCCAAAACTGTTAGTGGTGGAATGTTGAAAATTATTCTAGCTAACTATATTATCACTTTAGTTCAAAATGGTAAAAGTAGGAACACTGCACCCAGAAGAAGAAGAAAAGCATAATGCTGCTAATTAGTTTTAATCAAATTAGTGATAGCCAAAATGTTCCTGTATGTTCTTAACTGGCAAATTAGATTTGAAAATGTGATTGAGCAAGTAAATTGCTATATTCAACAATGAAAAAAATATTTTTTTTTTTTTTTACTATCAAATTTATTTATAACATAGGCTACTAACCTTCCATGGCTTTCATCTTCTCATTAACAATGTCTGGAGTAATCTAATGTAATAGAAGTGCAATTGTAAAAAATTCATGCAAGTTTCTAAACATTCTAATCACACCATTGAACATGCCTATAATCAATTCTACTGTATACGCTCTGTAGACTCCACAGCCACAAATGTTGTTTCTTATAAAGCTTATATATTGAACAGTAAAAATTATGGTTTCTAGAGCCTAAATTATTCTTATTCCAATTACATTATCATGTCTGGATGGTAAACATTTATTGCCTTCAGAATAAAAATTAAAGCAATATTGATTGTCATTATTTAATGAAGTTTAAATAAAACAAATCATTGTATTACTTACTTTATCAAAAGTGTCTTTTAATTCACGTATGGCCTCAACAAATGCATTTCCTTTTAATTGAGTAATATAAACGCATTTGGGAAAATATCTGGCATGTTCAATAAATACATCATCTCCTTCTTCCCAGTTTTTTAATGTTCCTCCACAAAAAAAACATCTGATCTTATCACTGCTGCCTTTTAGGGAAAAAACAATTTAGCATTAGCTAATTTTACACTATTCAATGGCATAATTAAATGGATAAATTTCTTTAGAGAAAAATTGCTTATTTGTATATAGGGCCTAGCTATTTGAGAAATTTATATTTTAGGTCAGAATGTTAACTGCATTTAACATAGTTTTTATTTATACTTTACCTGTATAATAAAAGCCTGCGAGAGTCATGTCATCTAGTTTATTGAATTTGGATGACCAGTTGTGAAAACTATTGAGCCTAGCACTCTTAGATGCAAATTCTTGTCTCTTAGGCTTCTCAACTACAATACCAAGCTCTGTTAAGGCTGTTGGAAGCATATCATTAGTATCTACTGATTGGGAATCTGTTTCAATGTCTGGTGGTGTCAAAGTCTTTATTTCTTGATCTTTAGATTCTGATATTGACATAATCTCTGGTATTGTCTTTTGCTGTTATAATTATAGGTAGTTTCCACAGCTGCTAACAGTTTGGATCTCATTCAAGATGAAAGTTGTTTTTAAATGTCTACTTTTGACTGCAGTTCAACAATAATTAATTTAACTTCAAGTATTAGGAAGTTTTTGTCTGACTTTGAAGTCTAACTATCATTCTGGTTCTTTTTGTCACTGTGCGAAAGAAGAAATATAAAAATGAATAATAGAAAAATATTATATATATATATTCTTTTATAAACTACCTATATTATAATGGGCTATAGTTTTATAAGGATATTTTTATGACCAAAAAGACATAGTTTAAATATAAGATTAGTATTAGGGTCATTTTTGTCAGACTTTAAGCAATCTTTTATATTTTCTGGGACTACAAAAAAAAATAAAAAATGAAAATAAGCACCAGCTTTTTTGTTATTCATCTAGAGTATTTTATAGTTCAAACTACAATGTTAATAGTGCTTATCATAATGGTATGCCTTATAATAATTAATAAATGTAAAATTATCATGGATTTGAATCAGCTTGCATAAAAGAAAAAAGCTATAATGCCATATATATATATATATATATATACGTAGGCTACCTAACACATATATATATCCAAGCTAAATTCCCCGGCCTTGACCGGGGGAATATTAAATAGACCTGTATAAGCTACTGATAAATATTCCATAAACTACAATGAACAGAAAGCTATAGATCAAATAATTTTTTAAAATATTATTGTTATTTATAATTATTTTTTTTTAATTTATTAATTATAGTAATCGGGTTAAAAAAGAAAAGTTTTTATTTAACGAAAAGTTAAATCGCCCGGCGCTGACATGGACAAAAAATACATAGACCTTATTTAAGCTACAATGAACAGAAAGCTATAATAATTTAAAAAATATAATTGTTCATTCTTTCTTTCATTTAAGAAAGTAATTTAAAATAAATATTGTAATTAGCTTAAAAAAAGCATGTCTTTTTCTTTAACCAAACGAATGCGTCTAAAATATAATTATTAGATTTTACTTATTGAAAACATTTTAGAAAAGCTTTAAATCCTAAAATTCTTTACAATCTTTAAAAAAAAGTTATATTATTGGAAATTTTTTTAAAGTAGAAAAAGAAAGCTATTAGTGGGGAATCGAGCCCAGGTCGCCCGGGCACACGGCAGTTGGATACGCTAACCACTCAGCTTTGGAAGTCACCTTTCAAAAGCGAGATAGCAAAAGTAAAATATGAGACAATATAAGGTCACGTGTCTTTAAATTAACCAATATGGGGATCAGAATCTAAGACACAGTCTACTTCATATATATATATATATATATATAATATAATATATAGATATAAATTCCCAAACTTTTCACAAACATTAAAAACAAATAATTAAACATATTTTTACTGGTGGTCTAAAAACATGTGTGAAATTTCTGAATGTTTAATGGCATATATTATAGGCTATTTATGAGCCTATATTAATATTTGATAGTCCGAAAAATAGACTGAATAATTTTTGTGTCTGTTTTTATGACTTGTGAAAATGCAAGAATAAACCCAGGGCACGCTCATATTTATTATATTTATAGCCATATAATTATAATAGCCTGTAGGACTGTAGACTAGGGCCTATATTCTATATGAATTGTATGCCATATAATATAATATAGATAATAGATAGCAATATTATTATTATGGTTTATGGAAAATATAGGCCTATGACTATGGTAGGTAGATATAAAAATTATAGGCCTACAGGCATAGGATATAGGCATATGAATATATGAATATGCCACAGGCCAGGCCAAACCTATATCCTATAATATATATATATATAATTATATTTATAGGTCTTATAATGTGGGCTACTATATTTTAGACTATAGCTAGGCCTAGGCTATAGCCTATAGCATAGCATATATTATAGTAGGCCTAGCCCTATAGTCTATAGCATTATAGCAGTAGCCTATAGATGGGCATATAAATATATAGGCTACTAGGTAACATACTTCTAAAAGTATGTAAACTCAAGCCTTGTGACGTGTCCAATTTTTGAATTTTGCAGTAACTTGTAACTGGCAGTCTGCTCAGTAGAGTCAGTAGAGCAGAGCTAACTAGCTCAACTAAAAAAAAATATGGCCTAAAATAGGCCTATTTTGTAACTATTTACCTTTAATTTTATACATCGCCTAGAAATTAAACAATGAATTTATGATAAGGTTAAGGCTAATAACAGTGCTAGTGTTATTTTCATCCAGACACTAAATCTAGGTTTACTAGTATTGAATTTATTTCGTTACGAAAAAACTAAATTCTATGAAAAAAAAAATGGTCAGCAGTTCAAATATGAATGGGAAATTCCCGTTTGATGGCGTTCCTGGGTGTGTATATGACCTATATATGTGTTGTTATTTTAAACATTCGTTGCCCTTGGAGTTGAGAATCGAACTGAACCCGAACCGTACTACACCCAACTCGAATCTGAACCCGATTAACTAATAGCGAGCGAACCCAAATAATTAGATTATAAGAACCTAAAATAGTTTAAGCTTATGGCTAGATGACTGTCCCTATTACGCAAGAAATATATGCTTAATTCTTATATCTTATATGCCTTTTTTACTATATTAATATTACAAACGCCCCTTCTTCCTTAGGCTTCTATAACGACGATTTTGCATCTTACGCCCTACGCTCATCATACATGGTCTGAGCCTAGTCTTGCATTTTTATGCCTGCCAATCGGGAAGAGAGAGTATAATAATAAGTATACTTATAATATTATAATTTGTTCTTCAAATAAGGGATAATTTTAAGGCAGGCGATAAGGAAAGTCAAAGTGTTTTATTCTTATGTTTATCTGAGCATTGCAACAGCTTGTTAATTATTTCGTAATTATAGTTTAAAGCCATTATGTATTATTATAGGCCTACTTTACTCTTTGCCCGTCTGTCATCTGATGTTTCTACTATTGGTGATTCTTAATTGTAAGTTGTGAATATTCTATGCCTTGCAGTTCTTTATACAGTTCTTTTCTGAATGTATTCTAATTTTTTCATGTTTTCTTTAGTTGATGGATCCCATACATGTTGTAGGCCTATATTCTAGAACTAATGTGAGGTAGCTTTTTTTGTAATTTTATGTTCTTATTAGGCCTGCTACATTTGCAAGGTTCATAACTAGTGAATATTCCCAATTAACAAGAGTAACGCCATTAGTCAAATCATTAAACCTAGAAACACTAGAAGACAGAAGGGCAAAGAGTAAAGTAGTAATAATACATAAGGCATTAAACTCTAATTTAGAAATACAACACAATGACAACCTGTTGCAAAGCTCAGATAAACATAAAGACAAAAACACTTTCTTTGTCCCTTATGCAAGAACAAATGCAAGTGGCATTCGGGCATGGAATGGGTTGCCTGAACAAACCAGGAAAACCAGTAACTTAACATCATTTAAAACATTAATAAAAATGCAAGACTAGACTCGGACCACGGATGAGCGTAGGTCGCAATAATCTTCTTTATAGAAGGAGCGTCTGTAATGTATAAGATAAGATAAATTTGTAAAAGTTCATTTTTATGAAGCCTAAAGTTTTGTTCTATTTTTTCATTACTTCATCAAAATGTGGGTTCCTAGATAATTTCCCATTTATTAATCTATTACTCCTAAGTACTTTGCATTTTTTGTTTGGGTTTTTAGGTCTTTACTATGGATTACGGTAATGAAGTTGTTTATAATCATTTGTTTCTTTTTCTTGAATACTCTTAATAGTTGGCACTTTTCTAAGTGAAAAGACATATAAAGTCCAAATTCCTTTTTGTAATTCATCAAGGTCTTTTTGTAAGAGTTCACTATCTTTTTCTGTCTTTGTAGTTCTATAAATTATACAATCATCTGCAAATAACCTTACATTTGTTCCTGTGTTGATCGAATTGGGTAATTCATTAAGCTTATTATAAATTAGAAACAGTAGGGTCTATAGAACAGTTCCTTATGGAACTCCTGAGTTTACAGTTATTATAGTGATGATTTAATTAGAGACATTAATTATTACTATGTTCTCTACCTATCAGAAAGTTGAATCCTGAATCCACTGATGTAATTAAGTAATTATTTTTTAGGAACCTGAGACCATATATTTGTGATAAAACCAAATCGTTTGTTTTATTTCACCACCTTCTCTTAACACACATTCTTACATTATACAATATAAGTGTTTATGTAATATATTACTTGTGGTCAGAAAGAACAACAAAAGTTGCACCATCCACTCACCCAATTTTTCTGCCTTTCATTTTTGTTAATTTACCTTTATCAGCATACTATCACAGATGCAAGAAGTGCAAACATCATAATGTACCAACAACAACAAGTAGAAGTGGTAAAGAATTTCAAATATCTAGGCGCCATCCTATCCTTAGACGGAAGCTGTGAGGCAGAAATTCAAGCCAAGATAGGGTCTGCAATTGCGGCAATAGCTAAACTAAACAGAATCTGGTCCAGCAGAAGCATTAGTCTTTCAACAAAGTTTGGTCTTTACAGAGCCCTTGTGAAAACCATTGTTTTGTACGGATGTGAGACCTGGACACTGCTAGCAGCGACTGAAAACAAACTGCAGGCATTCAAAAATAGATGCATGAGAAAAATCCTTTAAATCTCCTACCTAGAACACAGGACTAATGAGTATGTCTGGGACAGAATATCATTAATTGCAGGCACTCAAGAAATCATATGGCAACAATAAAGCGGCGCAAGCTGACATGGTTAGGTCATGTGGTGGGGCATAATAACCTACCAAAAACCATATCCATCCTCCAAGGCACTGTCAAACTGAACTAGTGACAGCTGCTTAAGATAGGCAAAAATGAAGAAAGATGACTGCTGAGGTGTCCATTTAACCCCCCCCCCCCCACCCCGCCCCCATAATGACCACAATATGGTCAAAAGTCTGATGATGATGACATTGTCTGCACTAATTCTGGGTAAAATACAGCAGCATGTATTGCAAACTTTTTGTATGTTTTGAATAAAATTAGATCGAAAATTTATTTTGTTCATTTTTTATACAAATATCAGCATAACATTTTTATTCTAATTATTAATATATGGTAGCCTATAAAAATGCATTTGTCTAAACTCTGACTTATGGGAGTAAAAATATATGGAGAGAGACTTAGGACATATGTAAAGCGATTGGTAGTGTTGAGGACTATATATATACTATGATAATTAAATTGCTATATTGGTAAAAAATATTGTGAACATATACAGTTAAAGATATGGGCTTTATTAAATAATTTAAAGAATATTGATCATTTAGTAGAATGACTGAATGCATGGATCAGTCGTTTCTGTGCCAGCTGACGCTTGAGTAAGGGCATGATCTTCATCCCCATCCCCCAACCTCTTCCATCAAGTATTTTTGAATTAAAATAATTCTATAAACCAATTTATAGAATTAACAGATATGTAAATTGTATAGCCTTGTCTTTTTATTTAATACATTACAGACTTTCATTCTATAAAGAAGATTTTTTGTTAGGATTTGCATTATTATTATTATACGTACTTTACAAAAAATTTACTATATTTTCTTTATATTTATTTTAATATTCATTTGTGGCCCTTTTCTGCAGATCTAAATTGGTATAGTTTTGGCCATTCTTAAAAATGTTTAAAAGTATCTTGGTTAGAAATGTTTTTTGTAAATCGCAAAAAGAATATGAGCACTTTATATACCGGGTAAATATTTTTTACTACATATCATAATAAAAAGCGTATGCATAATTTAGGGTTATAAAATGGGTGTTGGGCAGGGCAGAAAAAAATTCCACAATAATCCAAAAACCTAGCTTTATTATGATTGTTGAATAAAACTTATTTTTTTATTGTTAGCACTGCAGCCTATAAACTTTTGTTTTGTAATAGTAGCCTGTAAACATTATATTTTTAGAACCAAAACAGCATTATGATTAGATAATTACAAGGCTGAACTTAAGCTGCTAACAAACCAAACGTGAAAAGCCAGTTCATCAATTCCCATCACAAGTTGCACATTGCAAATTGAATTTTAGCTAAAAAATATTTTAAATCTCTAGAAATTTTAACTTACAAACTCAAGCATATTAATTAATTTTTTTGGCAACTATAAAGCTCCAAATTTATTAAAAATTCGTTTTTTTTAGGACTATGACTATGATGAGACATATGTCATTGATATAAGTCCTAAACCCAAAACTCCAGCAGGTATCAGTTGGCAGCAGGGCTAGAACCCAGGCTGTTTTGTTGACAGTCTGGTGTACTAACAGCAGGAACAGCCTGCCTCATTTTTGCCTGGTCCATTCCCTACAGTCAGTTGTTAAACTTTTCAACATTAGAATAAACAATTTTCATTTCTTTGCAAATTAAATGCTGAAAACATGCTGACCACTTTTGCTGTTCTTTGTGGTGTAGTCTCTATTTTAACTATTGGCATATTATGAAATTTACATACCCGGTACATAAAGCCTAACTGTGGCCTACTTTTATCGGCTCTCTCACATGGTGTTGCTCCACTACCAAGTATGTAACATAAGTGTAATTAACTTATCATTAAATGTGCAAACTATGACCTCATTCTAGAATTTAGTGCAGATCATTTTATTTATTTATTTTATAAAAGTATTGTTTTTTCTTTCAACATTCTCCAACTTATATACGGTATATAATTTCCAGAGGAACTTAAAGAAATGGAGCATTAGAAATACACTGAGAGTGAAAGCTCTTTAGCTTAAATAAAAATAAACACACATTTTTCTCATGTTCAATATACCAATCTTTTACCAAAAAATAACATTAAACAAAAAACCAGTGTAATCCTAAAAATATTTTTTTATTCAAATTTCAATTAGTATTCCTTTTAGACCATGTTGTGTCTCTCACTCATACACACACAGGGGCCACATATCATACAAAAGGAATTGTGTGGCCAGCACAATGCCCAGCTGCCGCCATTTTTTTAAAACAATGTGTTAGGTACCCACCAGAACTGGTTAGACTCAGGGGAGCAATCCTGGCATTTAACCTAGATTGGATCCAAATACCTTCAGGGGTGGCCATTTGAAATCGTTGCCACAAGATAAAGATTTCCTATCTTATGTATTACAGACGCTCCTTCTATAAAGATGAATATTGCGACCTACGCTCATCCATGGTCCTATAAGTCTTTCAATAAGTCTATTATAATTTTGATAATTTAAAAAAAATAAAATATGTACAGTAAAGTAAAGGGCTTGTTCAAAAAGAAAGTAGCGTAAACATTTACCTACATCCTACTAAGGGATATTTAGGATGTAAGTAAATAAATATGTAGAGACTTGAAAGAAATTTAAGTTGTTTTTATAATTTTAAAATATAATTTTCCGTATTTGTTCACATATATTATAAAGTGTCACACACCTTCATATATATATATATATATCTATTACTAAATTCACATACTTAAATGTTATTTATTAAAATTGTTGAGATATTCTGCACAAATATTGAACATTATGTAAAGTACATATGTAAACTATAACTAAGTGACAGATAATATACAATTTCTTATTTCAATACTGTATAACAACAATAGAACATTTAAAAATATACAATAATATACAATTTCTTATTTCAATAGTGTATAACAACAATAGAACATTTAAAAATATAACATTCTTTTACAAAACACATTTTGAGCTTGGCCAATAAAAGCATGCAATAAGATTCAAATTTTCAAACGAAACCCACATTTTTCTTATCTAAATACTATTTTAGTCAAGGAAAACACCTTATTTTTTGTTTGTTATATTTTTCCTAAGACATTTGCCATTTTAATCTAGGCATTTATCACTACACTTTTAGGTTTTTCTTTTACTTTTTTATTAGACCAAACAACAAAACTATACAAACAAAATATAAAGAAAGAAAGAGGCATAAACAAAATACTAACACAAACCTAAAAACTAACAAAGCTTCTGGTATAGATAAAATACCAACTTAGACCTAGATTGCTTAAAAAATAATTAGCTCCAATATTTAAATTTCATTTTCAGGGCTCTTTAAACCAAGACAGAAGGCCCAAAGATTGTAAACTAACCAATGTAACTTTACTTCCTTTTTCAAAAAAGGTGATACATCTTACCCTGTAGATTATAGAATTGTTTTCCTTACAAGCATTACATGCAAAATACTAGAACATTTATACATAGTAGTATAATATAGTAAATCACCTAGACAAACATAATGCACTGTGCTCATCAACATGACTTCAGGAAAAACAGATCACATGAAACACAATTAATAGGTTTAATTAATGACTTGTCCAAAGGATTAGATAAAGGCAATAATTGTTAAAGTTCTCCATATTATTTTGCTAAATAAAAACTTTGATTTTTTTGCAATCTCTGGTTCTTTATATCATTGGATTCAAAACTTAAAGATAGGTAGAGATCAAACTGTAATAATAAATAGCTCTAAATAAACACTGATTAACTATAGGAGTTCTGTAGGAACTGATCTAGGTCCCCCCCCCCCCCAACTATTTCTAAATTATATTAGTGATTTACCCAATGGCACCAACACAGGAACAAAAGTAATGTTATTTGCAGCTAATTGTATAACTTAAAGGACATTAAAGACAGAAAGAGATACTGAAATCGTACAAAAAGGCCTAGATGTTTAACAAAAATGGGGAACTACATGAAGTATGTCTTTTCATCTTGAATAGCACCTACTGTTAAAAGTACAAAAGAAAACAATAACAATAAAACTCTTTGTAAAATGGAAAACATTTAACACAAACAATAGAAGTAATAATAAATGGCAAATTATCATGGAATCCACATGTTGATGAAGTAATTATTAAACAAAACATTAGGCTTCATAAAATAAAAGAACTTCTACAAATAAAAAAAGAACATAAAACTAAAGTGCTGCCTTACATTTGTTAGACTTACACGAGAACATGCACCTTCTGTATATCACACATTAGCAAAAGAAAACATTTAAAAAAAACTAGAACAAAAATTGAGATAACTGACAAGTGTCTAGTGAATATTCATAACTGACAAGTGTCTAGTGAATATTCATAACTGACAAGTGTCTAGTGAATATTCATAACTGACAAGTGTAACACCAAGAGTTAAATTACTCAAGAAACACTAGAAAAAGAAGAGCAAAGAGTGGAGAAATAGAAAGGTATGCCAACTAATAATGTATAAAGCTTTAAATTGTAACTTAGAAATAAAACACAAGAACCAACTACAATACTCTGATAGACATAAGGATAAAAACACTTTTTTTATTCCATATGCAAGAACATAATAATATGTATATAAGTACTCTTTCTTCCTGAGTGGCATGCTGGCATGGAATGGGTTGCCTGAACAAACCAGGAAAACCAGTAAGTTATCATTAAAAACACTAATGGAAATGCAGGACAAGACTCAAAGTAAGAGTAGAACGCAATAATCTTCTGCATAGAATAAGTGCCTATAACATATGATTAGTTAACTGCTGCATTTTTTGGGGGCATAATAAAATATGCTTGAAAAGGTGCTTTAAAAAAATTCAATAAAAAAAGTAATGTGCATATTTTGATCAGTTATTGGGGTAAAAAGTTGTGCAACCTTTTCCCACCAAAGTGTAATATTAACCTTCGAGTTTCAAATTTTTTTAATGGCGGCCATTACCATGGCAACCAATGTATTTTTGAACTTATAAAATTGTTTTTTTTAAATGATACTCCTAAGTGGTTATGTGGTTAAGTCTAAGAACTTTTGTTTGCAATATAGTATACAAAAAAAAAGCCTCATATTAGCAAACATTTTGTTTCGAATGACAGTAAATTAACCTAGTGGGACCAATTTGATGAAATGGGCTGGTGAATTAGGGTTTACCAGTTTCCGTGATTATAGCATACCAGGGAAATGTAGGGCCAGCACAATGCCCAGCCACATTTAGCTTTCCCAAACTAATTTTCAGGTACTCAGCACAGCTGAGTGAGACTAGGGACACCCTCCAGACCGGAGAAAAAAAATAAGCCTTCACCAGGATTCAAACCCAGGACCACAGCTGAATATGCTGTGCCACTACACCACCGTGTCCCCATTTCAAATTATACTCGGGAAAAAAAATCTGTCAGAAGAAATTCGCCTAACTGAGGAAAGCTCTGACTGTGCCTTTAATAATGCTCCTGCAGAAAGGACAGTTCTTTAACGGCTGGCTGCACTCAACACAAGACACAAAGTGGCCGCAGGGGAGAAAAACTACAGCTACTTCCTTGTCCATGCAAATTTTGCACACTGTTTGCTGCCGGAGATCAATGTTCTGCTTTTTAATTTGATCCATGTCTTTGACTGAAGATAGAATAAATTATAAAAAAATTTTAAGACATAAAAATATAAAGCATAGAGTCTACCTAGAACCAATCATCAACAACAACAAAGTAACAGATTTCATTCTTTTTTTTTGCCTTTTTTTAGAAGGATTTACTGTATTCTAATTATCTATTATTGACTACTTACAAACTGTCTCAACGAAATCAGAAGGATAACTCTTATGGGGTCGTGGATTAGGTTTGTTATTCTGAGTTAAGTAATCAATTATATGGTCAGCTGTCATATTCTCTGTGAATAAAAGAAAATGTTCAGGTTTTACATGACAGGTGAAATAATATGCTGTAAAAAAACTCATTCGGTCACAATGCAATACTTAATTTTTTATGTTCAAGCAGCGCTCAGCTCTCTCTGTCAGAGTTAAACCTTTCGATGCTTTCAAAAAGACATTAAAGAGCCAGTGTAGGGTTCAACCACTTTTTTAAATTGATTTATATGGGATAGAGTTGTTGAAGCAGACAAGTGTCGAAATGACATTCTAGAGTTCAAATCCAGGAAAGCCAAGATTTTTACTTGAGTCCTTGAGTCTACCAAGTGGATGTCACATATCTGTCACTTTAAAGGTCAAAGAAAAGTGGCCCCCCATGCTTTACCATTCCTTTATATCTTCAAGTTGTGCGAAGAAAGGAAACTTTACTTTAAATATTTAGCACCTGGCAGATTTTGGTGCTGACCTTTTAAACCAGACTCAGATTTAACCATAAGTCTACCCAAGATATTGGTATAGACAGTAGAAGTGATTAATATTGACATTAATTTTCATTGAACAATGTCAACGTGTAGAATAACCAAATGAAAAAAAGAAAGAGAATGTTAATAATAATTAAAAAATTATTTTCTCTTACTTTTCCTCTCTTTTAAAAATCTAGCCGCCTGTATGACATCATTCTTGTCAAAACCTTCATCAATTACAGCTTTCACTGCAGCATCCTGAGCCAATTCAGCTTTGTCGTTATCTAACAGAAAATATAGATATATATGGAGTCAGACAACAAAATTAACAAACTAAAATTTTATTTTAAGCTTGTATTAAGACACTTTTGTTATAGAAGGTAAACTCTAGTTTAATCTGCTAGTATTTATTTGTGAGCATGAATACATATTTTCTATAGATTTACCTGCAAAACTTGGTGATACTTCTTTTATTTTATCAACAACCATTTTGTATGGTATCTAGATAGAGGAAGAAGAAAATATTGTTTGTTTTAATGTGGTAATTTATTGTATATTTATTTATATTTTAAAGCTGACTATTTTCCAAACATATGAATTCTTTATTTTCCTTAATGCAAACTCTTACCACTTTCTCTGTTTTCATCAAGTCTTGTACAGTATCAACAAACACTTGACCCATGAGCTGACGTATGAAGCCACACTTTGGAAACCACCTGGCATGTTCCACGTAAACATCATCTTGGTCATCCCAGTTTCTAAGTCCACCACCACAATAAAAGCATCTGGCACAGTCACCAAAACCTGATAGCATCATGAGAGTTATAGTAGCATTAAAAAAAAAAAAATATTGCAGTGGGGAATTTACTCAAAGAATTTTTTCCGAATCTTAGATCATGAAAAAAAAATTTGTTTTAACCACAAAGGTTAGATTGCACAATCAATGCATTCAAGGAATGTCTCAAAATGATGCTAAATATATCAGCTTGGCTATCATTCAAATCTGAGATGGTTTGATGCAATTTCAAGTTAGGTCTATACATCTCTAAGGCGTTAAACCCAAAAAATACATTTTATGTGTTATTTAAACCCACCAAGGATTAACTGGATGTCTGTGGTTTTTTTTTAAACCACAGCCTGATTAAATCAAGATTTACTGTAACAAAAACTCACCTGCAAAATAAAATCCTGCCTTGACTAAATCATCAACTTTAATATGATGATCTGGTCGCCAGGCTTGAAATGTTTTTCTCCTCTCAGTTGTCAAAGCGTATTCATTTCTTTTAGGCCTTTCTGTCACTATACCCAGTTCTGTGTATGTGGGAGGCTTTTGGCTCGGCCTTCCAGTGTTTTCATGGTACACACGACTGTTGTTCTGAACTGATTCTGCAAGTGATAATTGTTGGTGTGCAGGTGGCTCACTGACAGGATGATGTGACGGCACACTGTCAGCGGATAATAATGGAGGTGAAGTTTGAATGACAGGGGGAACTGTTGAAGAGCCTGATGTGTATATTGATGACCTTTCTGCTGACTGTGTTGGATGTGAATGAGATTGAGGGCATGCTCCTGCCTGTGGGGAACTGCTGATTACCGATTGAGTATTCTGACTTGCATTATTAACCATAGGGCAATCAGGTGATCTGTTTCGATGTATCTGCCCAATGTTCTCAGCATCAACAACTTCAGATGCACTTAGTGAAACTGGGCAAAAGAAGCACATGATTGTGTCACTGTTTTTATCATACACAAATCCATTTTCAGCCAACTTTTTGCCATTTGGACGCTCACCAAAGGTTTTTTCTCTCCACTGTCTATCAGTGCACCATTTCCATGGAATGTCTCCAATGGCATTTGGATAGACATTTCTAGACATTGATATTCTAAAAGCTTATGATTTGCTCTCTATATGATATAATGATGCTCTTAAAATTAAAGCCTGTGGATAGTGTTAAAAATATTTAAATACAAATATTCAAACTAATATGCTACAATAAAAATTACATTTTAAAATTGTCTTTGATTTGCAAAAATATCTTTTATTGTTTAAAAAAAATTTTTACACCATTTTTTTTAATTTAGTATGCTAAAAGAATCATATAATATCTTACAAGTTTCATGAAATGATTCCTTTAAAGATGAAATTGAAACTGTATAATGGAAAACAATTACAAAATTTGAAAAATGCTGCCTAACATTTTGTCAACGTGACAGTCATATTTATCATCCTTTGAAGTTTTATTAATTTTTGTTTTCATTAAAATATTTCAATTAAAACAACACAATATTTTACCACAGAGGAAAAAAACACATGCAAAGTTTGGTGCTTTATATAACCGGTATATTTATTTAGGTGCCGCCGTACCGGGTATATAAAACCTATAAAAAAAAACTAGAGCTATAGTAAGTTATGAGGCTGGTAAATGAAACATTTGGAGTGTTTGAGTAAAGATTTAAGTATTTGGTCCATATCAGTCAAAGTATGCTGAATACTGCATTTAGACTACCTGCATGTAGAATGGGTTAGGCATATGCTTTTTAGTTTTAGGCTCAGTCTGAGCACTAGGTTACTCAGGTTTAGGCACACTATTTTCACTATAAGATTTGACTTGTACAGTTTTTATACATATACATACTTTACTTATACTCCACCAGCAAAGGACTGCCAGTTTGATATTTTTTTATCTTATAATTTAGGGACACTTCTTCTGGTTTAAGTTTAGTCTTGCATTTTAATGGTTTCCTAACTTCTTTAAAAGCTTCTTATCTTTATATTACAGAGACTACTTGAATGCATAAAGTTTAATCACATCATATTCTTATGTGTGGTTTTGATATAATCTTGTTTGGTGATATACACCGGTATTTCATATATTACAGATGTTTCATCCTTCGGCATAAAAAAACATCATTTTTAAACAACATAAAAAAGCTGTTGATGCAACTGACATATATATTTAATAGACACACTATCCTACCCTTTTCACGCAAGAATAGATCAATATTTCTAGCTGCTGGGGTATTTCCTCAGATAATTAGCTCTGGAGAGGAAGAGCGAAGACTTCCTAAATTTCTCTGTTCTAGCCCTGATCAAAAGGAGCTGACCACTATATCAAAATTAAACCCATATTATTAAGATGGCATTATATATATGCGCAAATGCCTTCTGATAACACAAAGCTTTATGCACAGAATTATTCCCACTTAGTGTTATGCTGAGCGTTATGGACAGACTCTTTCCCTTTTTAATACTAATAGTTTATAAGTTACTGATAGACATGCGAAATTTTTTGTTTAATTAGATAATTTTTTTTCATAATAGCCTAATGGTCTTTATAGACATACATTTCCGAACAACACTCAGCACTATGCGCAACTGCCTGGAAATAATAATGATCATTGCTTCAAGGTGTAGGATTGATCTTTTATAAGCATGGTACAAATGATGAATAGCATGATCCATTCTCAATCACCATTTTTTCAACTAATCGACTGGTAGATAATGCTGAGCGTTATACACAGGACACAGGCGTTAGTGTAAAATCACTCTGTATTATTGATTAATTATTCTGAATAAAAATAAAGTCTGGAGAAAAATCATAAAGAATTGAGTAGGACGTAATTCTAAATAATTAAACAATCTCAGACTTAATCTTTTAATCTGAATTGAAAAATAGTAGATGAATAAAAGTCGTGAGTACAAGGCCATGCATGCCAATTCCATTTCATTATCAATCATTATGATGCCAAGTGGCATTCGGGTATGGAATGGGTTGCCTGAACAAACCAGGAAAACCAGTAACTTAACATCATTTAAAACACTAATAAAAATGCAGGACTAGACTCGGAACAGACTTCTTTGTCATTATAGAAGGAGCGTCTGTAATGTAGTCTAAATAAATATAAGATAAGATTTATTAGGCCTATATTAGGCTATATTGAATTTGAATAATATTAATAATATTGATATTGGTATATTGGTTGGCTAGGCCTGTATACTGTATTATTATTATATACTAGTGACTACTAGTAGTAGTAGGCTACTAGCCTATATCCTATATTATATGATGATTGATTACAAAATATATTATTCAATTCAATATTACCCTAAATTTCACTGAGTTGAGACCCAAGTTATCGATAATAAGTAGGCCCATAATTTTATTTTTAATGTTTTTTCAACAGGTATTAATAGTATCTCCCGAATACATAATAGCTTAATAATTAATAAGGCATGCATTTGTGGGTCTTTTTTCAAAGTTAATTTGTAAAACTTACATTTAACTAGCTGTTGTTTTTACTTGTAAAATGCCTTGCTATGCTGATGCTATAAATTTCTACTTTTGAACGACTTGTTCAATTAAAACTCGTAATTTAACCGGGAATTACCGGTTTTCTGGGTTTATTTTCTATTAATACATTTCGGGTATTCGCCAAATTACACTTACAATAAGCTATAGATTTTATAGGTCAGTGCCTGCAGTAGAAAGTAGAAAGTAACGTAAAGGGGGTGGGGTGGGGGTCAAATTACTACTTGACATTTCTTACTATACAAATAATCTATATTAACTATTTTTAACCCATATCTTGCTGAAGTCTTTTTTTTTCTTTATTTTTACATATGTTATAGAAAGTCATAGTGTAATAAACGAATGAAAGTTTGTTTTTGAAATTTTTTATTTTTTTAGGAAATATTTAGATTTTAAATTCTGTCCTTAAAAAAGGACGCCAGCAAGAAATGATACCGTGACATTGCATGGTTACGTGAGAAACATGCCCTTTTATCTCAAGGAAAAATACATATTTTTTAACAATTTTAGTTGGAATTATTAATTTATAGCATTTCAAAACAATAAGATAAGAAAATAGCGCAATAAAACATTGACATTAAAGTGGCACCTGGTCACTGAATGGGTTAACTGAACAAACCAACAACCAATAACATCAATTAAAACACTAATAAAAATGCAAGAATAGACTCTGACCACAGATAAGCCTAGGATGCATTAATCTTCATTACAGAAGGAGTGTATGTAATTTATAATATCAAATTATATAAATCATATTTTTTTAAAGTATGCTTTATATAATAATATATATGTGTTTTTTACATAATATGTTGTAGATAGGCCTATTGTGATACTTGGCGTGATCACCTAGACAGAGATACATATGTATAGGCCTATAGGGCCTATAGGCAGCTTAGCCAACAAAAGTTGATATCACTCATTGCTTATAACGAAATCTGATATTCTTTCCTTTAATAGGCCTACATTATATAGGTCCAAATAAATATATTCTATGATGGCATCTCCTCGTATTGTTTTCATCATTCTGCAAGGTACATATATTATTCCGTAATGGTATTCTGAACATCAGATAGGTCTTCGGGGCAGCGGATTGGTATTCTGGGCAGCGTATTTGTATTCTGGGCATCGGCTAGGTCTTCAGGTCATCGTATAGGTCTTCAAGCCAAGAGATTGGTTTTCTTGGTCTTATGGGCGCCAGATTAGTCTTCTGTGTAGCAGATAGGTCTTCTGGGGAGCAGATTCATTGTTTCATTCATATTGATCTTATGGGCATCATATAGGTCTTATGGGCACTGGATTGGTCTTATGTGTAACGGATAGGTTTTATGGACAGCGCATTTGTCTTTAGGGTATCAGATTTGTATTTTGTGCAGTTGATGTGTCTTCTGTGCAGTGGATTGGTCTTCAGGGCGTCGAACAGATTTTTTTGGAAACAAATTGTTCTTTTGGGCATGATATTGGTCATCTGGGTAGCAGATAGTCTTATAGGCATCGGGTTTGTCTTTTGGGCAATGTATCGAAGCCAGCAAAAGACAAAGATAGCTACAAAGGTTTGCGTCGATTCTATTGAAATAGAAAAAGAGTAGTCAGCTTTAGAAAAGGAGAACTCTGTCTTTGTCGGCTGTATGATGTATTCTATTTTAGTCAACACAAATGTGCTCAAACAATCTGTAAAGCTGAATAATCTCATCTCAAATTCAACATCATTTGTATTTAATTGTTGATAATTAGGAGACCTAGAATCTAGAAATTCACTAGAATGTCTTTAGTTACATCCTCTTCATTACATTAGCTGGCGGCTGAATCAATATATTGAGTGCATAATATAATATTATTGGTCTATTAAAGTAATAGCATGTTAAATTGAGTAAAGTTTGTGACATATGTTGAGAACAAAATATAGATATATACTAGAATTAGTATAATAATGTATATTTATGTATATAAATAGGCAATGTGGTTTTAAAACTAGTTAATATGGACAAACAACATATCATTCCTACTCAACTATCTTCAATTGTTAAAGACTCCATAATATATTCCCCCCAAAAAACCCCCCAAAAATTACGTTTTTCTATGTTTTAGCAAAGAAAACTCTAAAAAAGCTTAATTTAAAGTCACGGTATCATTTGTTGCTGGCGTCCTTAAAAAAGGACAGTTGGTTTTAACACCTCTGTGTAATTATTATTATCGTTTTAAACTAAATATCTATGTTTATGCCTTCTACTAACATTAATTAACAAAGTTATATTAAATCTTAAGTCAATTTTTATCATTTTCATTTAAAAAAATTATCACTTTTTCAGACTTGACTTTTTTTCCGCATTTTTATCAAACTCACGACATAAATTTGTTTCTAGCGCAAAAAAATCTAAAAGCAGACAAATAAATATAATAATTAGATAGATCAGTATATATTCTTTACATTCAATGAAAAAATTGCAAACTATTGACTTAATTTTATGTCTTAAATCGCATTTTACGAAGTGTCCTTAAATAAGGACGCCAGCAAGATATGGGTTAATAAACCAAAATATATAAACAAACATTTTGTTTAGTTTTTTAGATTAGGACCTCATAGTGTATATTATAGCCTTTATCATAATTTTAATATTCACAACTGACAAGAGTAACATTAATAAGCTTAGTTAAATCGCTAGACCTAGAAACTAAGAAACTATGTAGGCCTAGAGGCCTAGATCTAGCTACAGTCTAGGGGTCGGCAACCTAAGGCACGGTGTTGCATGGCAAACTGCATTGGAATCACATTGGACGTCGACTGTTTTAGTTCAGGAATGTCTGTATGCAAAGCTCTCATCATTGTACTTGCGATCTGTGATTGAATTAAGATAGTCCTTAGTCATGTGTATAGTTTCTCAAGTCTCTTCGATAAGAAAGTGATATGGAGTTTAGGTAAAGTCTTGGATAGATTTGTTTCTTGTATGGAAGCAATTAAGCAAGGTGTCTCTTAATGAAAAAAATATGTCCATTATTGAATGAGGAGAACTGACTGTTGAAGCCGATGATTCGAATCTGAATGACATGGCGTCACGTTTCAGTGAGAATAATTATAGCCTACTTCCATTTACAAGAGTGGGTCGAAAAGCACTTGAAGTATTGACCCACTGGAATGCAATGGCGTAGCTAGGGGAGGGGGAGAAAGTCGAAAGTCCCCCGGGCCCCTACTTGAGGGGGCCTCCAAAGGAGTGTCCGAAACAATTTTTTCCAGGGGCCCCCAAAGGAGTGTCCGAATTTTTTTTTTACAGGGGCCCTTAAAGAGGCCAAGCCCCCCGGGCCCCCAAATCTCTAGCTACGCCACTGCTGGAATGGATTTGCATTGAAACTGGACATATCTTTCTGTGAAATCAATTTGGAAAACATTTAACTCTTTCCCTAATTTAAGGCAAATTAAGATAGATTAGCATTTTCAGAAGTAGTCCTACACTAGTTATATTAAAACAATTAGATCTAACTCGTTTGGCATCACTAGCATCAAAATGGAGAATTTAATTGAAGGGAGATAATGTACCCGTTTTCTTTACATTAATATTTCTGTCTCTTTTGTTTCCTTTAAAAAAAATGGCTTACAATTTATTTATAACTCTAAAATGATCAAATTACAAAAGATAGTTGAAAATTATATAAATATTATTTGACTAAATAATGTATATGTATATTTTTAATCATTACAATAACTAACCAGTTTGTATGACTACTACGTATTTCTTCCGCTTAATTGTGTCTTACTTGTATATCTATTCTAAAATAAAAGTGTTCTCGGCCTTTTGGCTAAGGTCGATCACTCTGACTTCCTCACACAACGTGTAGATCTTCTCCGCCTTGTGCGATTAGATCTTGCACTCACCTTCTCCACCTTGTGCGATTAGATTTTTCCCAAATTTGTAGGAAGTCTGAGTTACCCCCCCCCCCCCCCCCCCCGAGCTACGGCTCCCTAAAACTATACGATGCCTAGTAGGCCCAAAGGAGGGGCAAGGAGATCAAACTCCGACGCGCCTCCTACTGGAAATAATATATAAAAAAGATAATAACAAACAGGTCAATTTGTGATTCAATATAAAACGCTTTAATGATTTACTCTATTGCTCTACTTTTCTTTTGGTCTTGCTACGGCACTGAAATGTTTTTCTTATAAAGTAATATAGTTGAGCAGTTTGACTTTCACGGTGTAAGCACGCTGAATGATTCAAAAATCCTAGTTTGGCACACTATAAGCAAAAGGTTGCCGACCCCTGGTATAGTCTAGTCGAGTCTAGGTCTAATAGGTATCTATAGAGTCACTAGTCTAGTCACTAGATGACCGAAATGTGCAAAAGTAAAGTAGTAATAATATCTACATATTAAGGCATTCAATTCTTATTTAGAAATACAACACAATAACAATCAGTTAGCCTCCAATGCTCGGACATGGATGACTTGCGCGTGATTTGGACTTATCTTATCTTATACATTACAGACGCTCCTTCTATAGAGAAGATTAGTGCGTCCTACGCTCATCCGTGGTCCGAGTCTAGTCTTGCATTTTTAATTATGTTTTAAATGATGTTAAGTTACTGGTTTTCCTGGTTTGTTCAGGCAACCCATTCCACGCCAGAATGCCACTCGGGAAGAAAGAGTATTTATATGCATTTGTTCTGGCATAGGGGATAAGGAAAGTATTTTTGTCTTTATGTTTATCTGAGCTTTGCAACAGGTTGTTATTGGGTTGTAGGCCTATTTCTAAATGAGAGTTTAATGCCTAATTATGTATTATTACTACTTTACTCTTTGCCCTTCTGACCTCTAGTGTTTCTAGCTTTAGTGATTTGACTAATGGTGTTACTCTTGTCAATTGGGAATATTCACTAGTTATGAACTTTGCAGCTATTTTTTGAATTTGTTCTAATTTTTTTATGTTTTCTTTAGTTGATGGGTCCCATACAGATCCTGCATATTCTAGCATAGGCCTACCTAATGTGAGATATCATTTTAGTTTTATATTCTTATTACATTTGTAAAAGTTCCTTTTTATGAATCCTAAGGTTTTGTTTGAATTGTTAATTACTTCATCAATATGAGGGTTCCAATATAACTTATCATTTATTATTACTCCCAGATACTTAGCATTGTCTGTTTGAGTTAGTTCTTTACCATGAATATAGTAGTTTGTTATTATTTTTCTTGGATACCCTTATTAGTTGGCATTTTGCTGGGTGAAAAGACATACTCCTGTTTGATTCCCATTTTTGTAGTTCATCTAGGTCTTTTGTAAAAGTTCACTATCTTTTCCTGTCTTTATTATTCTATAAATTATGCAATCATCGGCAAATAATCTTATTTTTGTTCCTGTGTTAATGCAATTTGGTAGATCATTAATATAAATTAGAAATAATAGGGGCCCTAGAACAATTCCTTGTGGAACTCCTGAGTTTACAGTTATTGGTGATGACTTAGAGCCATTTATTATCACTGTTTGTTCTCTGCCTATAAGAAAGTCCTGAATCCACTGATGTAAGGGACCAGAGATACCAAAGTATTTAAGTTTTTTTAGAAGACTAGAAGGATGAACTTTATCAAATGCTTTTGAAAAATCTAGTAATATAGCATCAATTTGGTTGTTATTATCTAATCCCTTAGACAAGTCATCTATTAAGCCTATTAATTGAGTTTCACATGATCTGTTTTTCCTGAACCCATGACAATGTTGGTGTGGGCACAGTGCATTAAGTTTGTCTAGATGATTTACTATACTACTATAAATTATATGCTCAAGTAATTTACAAGTTATGCTTGTTAGGGAAACAGGTCTGTAATTTCCACGGTCAGATTTTTCTCTTTTTTTGAAAAGAGGAGTTACATTGGCTAATTTCCAGTCTTTGGGAACTTTGCCCTGGTTTAGGGAGGCCTGAAAAAGTATTTTAAATATTGAAGATATTTCAATAGTTAGTTCTTTAAGCATTCTTGCTGGTATTTCATCTGGACCAGAAGCTTTCTTTACTTTTAGGTTGGTTAGGAGTTGTTTAATACCTTTTTCATCTACGTTTATATTTCCTATCTCGTCTAGTTTGTTTAAATTTATGGAGATTTCTTTGTCACCTGGATTTTAAAAAGATGATGCAAAGTGTGTGTTTAGGATATTAGCGTTAGTTTCATTGTCATTATAAGTTTCATTGTTTTTGCCTTTTAGTGGAGCTATGCCTGTAGTGTCCATTTTTCTTGATTTAATATAATCTTGACTTAAGTGAGGAATAGTTGCGCAGCGTCATTCTCACTCTCTCGTCCATAGGCCCAGCGTTGCCCAGTGGCAAGACATGGTCAAGACGACTGGAGTAGAGAATGGATGATGTGGACGACCAGGGCATACTATGTGTCATGCCATGCTCTTTGCGTTCCACTACACATTGCTGGCAAACGCCCTTCAGCCCGTAGGGTTGATCAGCTAGTAGGCTACCATGTGATTAATCCGTGCTGTCAGTCGAGTTCCACTTCTTCCACAGTTTTCACTTGCATAGGAGACAAGCTCGATTCACCAGTGTTTTGATGCCCTTTTGGTTACCCTCATCTGGTTTAGCCGGTCAGTCGAAGCCGTTTCCCGGGATGTGACTGCTCAGATAAACATATAGGACTAATGACAAGACACTTTCCGTATCTCTTATGCGAGAACAAATGCATACTCTTATAGGTCTAAGTAGATAACTAGGCCTAAGGTAGCCTATACTCTTTCTTCCCGATTGGCAACGGGGCATGGAATGGGTAGCCTGAACAAACCATAAGTTAAAACACTAACATAATGCAAATGACTAGACTCAAACCACGGATGAGCGTAGGATGCAATAATCTTCTTTATAGAATGAGCGTTTGTATAAATTGTATAAGATAAGATTATGTCATATAGGTCTACACAACTTGAAGGTGTATAAAATAAATACATTTTAATTGGTATTAATAGGCTACTGTACCCACATTATTTATAGGCCCTATATAATGTAGAATATACAGGTACCTCAAAATAATAAAGTCCATGACAAAAACATTTATCTAGACAAAAGATCTTATGAAGTTGATGGAAAACAAATCTATAGTGAAGATATATTGTGGGAGTAGGCTAGATGAAAGAGCTTAAACTAATGGCCCCCTTAAAAAATGCAAACACAATATAAAGAGAGCAATGGATACTTCCTAACTAGTCTAAGCAATTCGTTTATTTTAACATAAAAAAGAAGCCATTAAAAAGTGAAGTAATAATTGTACAATTTCATGTTAAGTAAACTCGGTAAATTATAGAAAATGTATTCATGTTAGGGGAGAATTTATTTTATTATTTGTAATTGTATAGGTCCAGATTTATAGATTATAATAATTCCATTCCCATTTCTCTTTCTCCTGAATCTTAAAGAAAATATAAGCTTACAGCTGCTTCGTCTTTGTTATTTTGTTAAATTTAAATTATAACAACATGAACAGGAGCAGGTATATACTTAGCAGCAGTGCTTTTTTTGTGACGATACGCACCGGTACAACGTACCGGCACCTTTTTCAAAGTGGGGAAAAAAATATTACTTTTCTTGTATTTTAACGTTTAATATTAATTTATTAAATTATTAATTTGTTTAAAATTGAATTATTTAAAAAAATGCGCGCAATAAGAATAAATATATAAAATGCGAGAAAGCTTTAAAAGTTAGGCAATCCATCACTGAGTACCGGCACCTATTTTTTTTATACAAAAAAAGCACTGCTTAGCAGTATCATTATATGGAATAAATCTTTAGGTAAACATAAACTACCTTATATAATTTATATGATAAAAGTCTTAAAAAACATTAGCAGAAGAATTAACAAAAACGTATTCCGGTATATAGATAATTTTATTTCACACACAACGGAAAGAATAAATATGTAAAAAAAAAACTTCAAATGTTATAGGCCTAGTCAATGTTAAAATTAGCACATTTAAAAAAAATCCTTCATAAATATGTTTTTGATAATGTTTAATTTATGTTTTAGCGCTTCTATCCATGCTATTAAATTAGCATGCTCAGTGCGCTCTTGGTGTGAATTGCAGTGGCAGATGTATTAGCCAAAGAGAAAGATCTTTAAGTTCTTTTTAAAAGATTCTCTTGCCCCAGTGTCTGAGATAAACTGTTCACTGTTCCATAAGGAAGGCGCCACTGATTCAAATGAGCGCACTCCCTGGTACTTCTTTTTGTGTCCATCCAAACTGGGAGTTTTGAGGAGTGACTGTGTTGAAGAGCACATTAACCTAGGTGGCTCATTAGATGATATTTTAGCTTTTGACCCGATTTGTCAAACAGTATAGCAATGAAAGAAAACCAACAAACAAATGAAAATAAAATCTTGTAACATTAAGGATTAATAATAATAATATTACTACCAAAATTTATCATAGCTGAGTTAATACATTACCAGTAGGTCTACATTCTACACCGAAAACAAAAATGAAACAATGAGAAAATTCTTCATACATTATTATATTATATAAGTAAAAAATATAATTACGCTTCATAAAAAATAAATAAAACATAAATATATATATATGAATACTTCGTAGGCTATATATATATATATATGCTTATAAGTTTGATACGTAAACATATCATATTAACTATATTATTTATAGTATTTATGTATAGACTACGTAAAATATATAACAATTTATATTTATTGTGGCTTTGTTTGGCTACTTATTGATATTGCTTTTGTTTGTTTGTTTTTTTAAACTTTTTTACAATTGTGTCGAGTGGATTGCTCACACCCCTAAAATGTGTATATGCAAGTTAATATAATATGATAAAAAAATTATCTACAAATTATTTTATGTGCCTACATAGAGTCTAGCCTATCTTGTAATTTTTTTTTTATTGTGGGGGGGGGGGGGGAGCAAAACATTTCACTTGTGAAGTCTTCTTTTTATCCCAAAACTGTTTTCAAATCCTGCAAAAAAAAAATGTTTTTTAAAATATTAGACTCTTTCTCTTTGTTTTGCACAATTAAAATTAATATTATAAGAAAAATGGCCTAAATAATAGTGATGAGCATATATATAATTTACCTAAAATGAGGAAATAAAATATTCATGCTACAAATTATTTACCACGTCTATTGGTTGATCCAGAATTCTCGTAATTTTTTCAGACTTTTCACAAAGACCAACAATTTGAACTTGCCAGTAGTTATTAGGTTTAAGACCATCAAATTTGTTATACAGCGCATCTGTTATCCCTTGAAAGGCAACTTTGTCTTCTGCTGTTAGCTTTAGTCTGTTATTTTTCAAAAATGACTTGCAGGTTGTTTGGAGTTCAGCTGGTAATTTTCTGTCAATTTCTTGAAGATAACTCATTAAAATGTGGATCTGCAAATGAAGCAGCAGTCTGTGCAATTCTAGAGTCATCTCTTTGAAGAATTGTCCTGTAACATTTCTTTTTATGGATCTTATAATTAGCTTCAATTTCTCTATTAAAAATGTTGCTTTCTTTGAGAATTCCTGATCGATTGTATAAATCTTGGCAAGTACAGAAGAAAATCTAATTTGCAAAGATAAAGCAAGTGCATGATTAGCATCAATTTCTTCTGGCTTCCTGGTCAAAAAGTCTCCTTCATCGATGTGACAAAAAGTACCAGCAAAAGCTTTAGCATCTTTTAGAATGTTGATACTTTCAGTTCGTACTTTTGATTTTTTAATCAGATCTGCTTTTAGATTTTCTCTTTTTTCAGTGCGCTGTTTGATTATATTTTCATATCTTGCTATTCCCATAATTGGATCTGAGCAATTGGGGCATGTGATAAAGCTGGTGTTACTAGTTTTAAAATTTTCAACCCATTTGTCTAACTGGCTTATTTTGAATATATGTCCACATTTGGGTATTTTAATCAAAACTGTGTCAGACTCGACTTCACATTTTTTAGCTCCTTCACACTTGTCATGGGCAAATGTATATAATATGGGTGTTTTTTTGTCACTATTATCAATAAGACTAATTTTTTCTCTCTCACAGGGATAACATACACAAGGCTCCCCACATAGTGAATAACACTTATGTCTACATTTAGGAACAAAGTCGCCACATGATTTATTGCATGATGAGATTCTACACTCATCCATGCAACGCAAGTTACACTCTTTATGCTGACAAGTTAAAGCACAATTTTCCGTACAAGGCTCACACAATTCTCCACAAGTTTTCTTGTTACAGGGTCCATGTCTGCAAAAAACTACACATCTAGCATCACATGGGACACATTGACCTCCGCATGGACCATTACACGCATGACCACAGGGAAGAGATCGTTTGCATTTCTCAGAGCATGGTCGGTGGACTCGACCTGAAAGACATCCGCCACAAGTTCCTTTGCATGCATGCCCACAGTCTAAGCGCTGTAAGCATTTCTCAGGGCAAGGATCAATTAAGACATCTGTCTTACATTCTACATTTACAGTGTGGTGACAGAATGGCCATGTTAAATTAACTTTTTCTAAACAAGGTTGATGGTCAGCATCATGTAAACATTTTCCACACTGACCATGACAAATATGCCCACAAGCCATGGTCTGCCCACACAAATGTGAACAAAATAACTCTTCCACATCTCTGGAACATTGCACATTATCTTCATGGCCACATAATGGCATGTTCCTTTTCACAAAGACTTTACAGTCTCCACATGTTTCATGGCATTTTTTTTGGCATAAGTGAAATTTTGAACAGGTCTTCATACAAGGCTGTTCACATTGAGCTTCTTCATGATGTCTATCAGAAGCATGACACATTCTAGGACAAATGTGTCCACAGGGAAGAACAGCATTGCATTTCCTATTACAGCCACCGTCAGGGACCTCCCTGCTGAAATCTTCAGCATTTCGAACATAGGTAATGTGATTGACATGATTTACACAGACCAATTTCATATTGATACCTGTAACACGGTCATCTTGTGCCTGAATTAATATATTATGCCAGAGTTTACTTTTTTTGGCTAGTAAAGAAAGATTTCCAATGACAAACATTCCCTTTTTAGCTCGAGATAAAGCCACAGAAACTCTGTTATCTGTTTTTAAAAATCCAATTTCATTGTCTGTGTTACTTCTCACAAGGGATAATAGAACAATGATGTTTTCTTCACCCTGGTAATTATCAATAGAGGTCACCCTAACACCCTCAAAAAAATCGCTTTCTGACTCCATCTCATTTCTTATGCATGAAGCTTGGTCATTGTTTTCAGATAAAATTGTTACTTGTTTACCTAGATAGCCATGCTGTAAGAAGTATTTGCAAAGTGCAGTTACAAATTGTGCTTCATGAAGATTTGCTTTGCTGGTGCTTTCATCTACTTCACTTTCAGCATGTGAGTGTTGCAAGAAAAATACATTAGAGTTAACTCCTCTGATGTCATCATAGCCAGTAACAGAATAATGGTCCTCCAGGTTGGGATAAATGTGTTTAATAAACTGTGATATTTCTGGTCTCATTCTATGCTGTTCAGTGAGTGTTTCATGAGGCACACTATTTTTAATAAGCCGTTCAAACAAAGAAATTTCAAGACTATAATTAACAGCTAACTTGTGTACACTGGGACTTGGACGCAGCTGTTGGTGATCTCCAATCAAGATGAGGTGCTGACATTTATTATTCAGGGTTGTCACAATATGAGCTTCAAGAACCTCAGCAGCTTCTTCAACTATAATAATTCTACAGCCAATACTTTGTAGAACTTTCCTGTGTTTTGCAGCACTAATTGTGGTCATTCCAATCACACGAGCTCGTTGAAGAATCACAATGTCCTTCAGACTCTTAGCTTCCTTTTTACGTTGCAATATATCTTTAAATTTTTCTGTCAATCCAATCAGATTTTTTGATAGTTTTTTTCTTTTTTGACAGAACCCAAAACTTGTATAGCTTGTATCTGTCACGTAAACTTAGTTTCCATATGTCATCTATGCTAGAGGCTTGATCTTTTGTAAATGGCTCAGTTCTATGTAACAGTTCAAACACCTCACCATAAAGCATTGTATTACTGACTTCTTGCCAATCATCTTCTTCTTCATCATCTTGCGTTTCTGACAGATCAATACGCAGCCTCTCTGCTCGTTGTAGCATCCAAATTTCTTTGTTTTCTTGCAATTTAAAATTTCTAGCAAGCTTTTTAAAGCGCATCCCAATATCATCAATATCATTCATTCTAGTTTCAGAATCACTTTCTTCTCTATCAGTTTCAGTGCTGGAAGTGTTAGAGTCACTATCATCAATCATCCATCGGCTATTATGAACTTTTGCTTCACTGTCCATGTTGATTCCTTTCTTTGCTGATCGTTCTTTTTTCTTCTCTGTCATCATCTCTATAGCATCCAGTAGATGATATGTCTTTGTAAACTTTTTCATCAGCCATTCCCGAATGTAATTATTCTCCAAATTAAAATCTTCATTGTCAAGTTTAACACATTCCTTAATAGCAGTGTAGACATTCTCATTGCTCATGTATTTCACTAAAATCTCATCAGAAAGTATATCACTGTTAGCTGCTTCTTGATCTTGCAAAAGCTGTTCAGAGACCATGCCACTGCCAGAGTCAAGCATCTCATTAATAATTCCTTCAATTAAACTTTTGTGCTTGTTTAACCAGAACCGATATATTTTTACACGTTCTTTAGGTAATACTTTAGTAGCTGTTATCTTACTGGTTAGTCCCAAATCGCTTTTCTCTTCAATGCATGGTTCAGCAGCAATAACTTTAACCAAGTGTCGCTTTGCTGCTTTAAACAAATAATTCTCCATGTTGGCATTGGCTGCTTTTAGCCATGTTCTCAAGACATTTTGGTTGCTAGTATTTACTGACCTACTAGAATCAATTAACTGGCAGTAATGAAAGTCTTCCATTTCATCTCTTAGATCATCTGTATTGACAATAGTTGTTTCTAAATGTAGTGACTGCTGCCATTGCTGTTTAACTTGTGTACTAACCTCCTTCAATTCTTTTCTAATATTTTTTAAGTTTACTTTTATGTTTGTTTCAATTTTATGGTCCAACGAGAAATTACTTCTTAATACTTTCAGGTTGTAATTTTCCAGTAGTTTGCTTGAACTTCTTCCCCCCACTCTGATAATGCCTTCAGTGCAGAAGTCTAGAATACCTTCTAAAAACTTATCAAGGGCATGATTTGTGTAGCAGACAACTAATATAGGACCGTATGATTCTGGTGTGTCTTTGGTAACATTATTCTCTAACAAGATGTTCATTATTTTGAGCCCTATATAAATTTTACCAGTTCCAGGAGGACCCTGAATTATGGCCATTTCATTTGTCAAAGCTAATTTCAAGGCCTCTATCTGTGATACATGTAAAGTTGTGTTGAATGAATCAGGCCACTGCTCTTCATCAAAAACTGAAACTGGAAAGTTGTCATATCGGTCTTTCATTATGCAAGCTAAATTATAGGTGGGATTTTTCTTGAGATAGACAGGAGGGCGAATTTCTTTCTTACAACTGAGAATGTATCTTTCCAGAGGCAATTTTTTCATTTCTTGAAGCCCTTCTAAGACATGACGATGAGACTCAAAGTAAGCTGTAGCCTCTGCCATAATAAACCTGTCATTTTCTGATGCAGTGAAAATAACATCCAGGTTACTTTGAAATACAACAACAACAATACCTTTCTTCAGCATGTCTGGATCTCTAGTTTCCACGGTAGCGAAAATAGTTGTCTCAAAATTATCTTTGGAAAATACCAAGAGTGAGCCAAACATGAGTCTTTTAGAATACTCCCATTCAATATTTTCCAAACCAGTAAGATCAAAAATGGCCCAATGGGTGATTCCTTGTTCTTCATCTTCTTTCATCTGTATTTTAACATCATAATAAAATCTTAGATCATGTTCTCTTGCTTTTTCATCCCTGACCAAAGCTTCTTTGTACTGTTTCAAGCCATCTCTTATAGGAGCTAAATAATCTTCCTTAATGAGCCTGGCATGAATGTCAAGATAATGTTTTAAATCCCTATATGCTCCTTTTGTTTTGTTTGCGCGTAAAAATGGTTCTATAGGATAGTAAAGTTCCTCTGTTTCTGGAAAAATTGCCATAGTCTCGTAATCATCAGGAGGTGTGTCATCATCAGCCATAGGAATATATTTCATCCTTTTAGTTTTTTGATGATGTTGAACCACAATACTTTCAGTGGAAAATGTAATCAGTTCCCCATTTTTGTCAATTGGTTCTCTAACTTTTTCAAAGAGTTCATGAGCTTTTGCAAGTAAATCAGGGTTTGTATAAAAAACTTTAAGTGTTTCACCATATTTCAAAATAAGAAACAGTGCTTGATTGTACTTATGTGCATGCTGTTTTTTTTTTATATTGTCAATTAAGTATTCAATGATATCAAGTATTTTTTCAAACAGACTAATAGTATCTGCGCCCCTTTTTTTCATCAATTGTTGAAGAAATTTTTCTAAATGCAACTCAAAGAATGTAGACTCACAAATACTATTCAATACATAGTGTAATGTTCTTTTTTGGGCATCTTCTAAAACCTTGTGCAACGCCGTAATAAGGAGCTTCATCCAATCAAAGTCCAGTTCACCCTTACTCAACAGGTTTAGAAGGGCAGGAACATCCATGCTCATTTGAAAGACTAGCATTGTAGTATTTGGATTACTGGCCCAGTCTAGTAATTTAGTATAGTCAACGAAATCAGAGACAAAAACTCTTTTATTATAATTTCTGGCATTGTTTCTAAAACTACTTCTTGAATCCTGGGAAAATGTTTGAACACTGTAAGGCTCATTTGCTGCATAAGCTGCATTGCGATGAGTTAAGCTTGTATTTGGATTAGTTAAGTAACTGGGTGAATCAAAAGTTCCTGAAACACCAGATGTAGGCCTACTACTATTGCGGTCTTTCTTTAGTGAATCAAAACTACTGGCTGCAGTTTTTATCCAATTTGTTTTAAAAGGTGAGCTAGATTCCCTTTCAGAGACGTTGTAGCTGCCCAGTTCTTTAATTCTCCCTGAATGTTGCAGTGGGATCAGCTTTGGCCTATCTGGTTCTGTGTGTAATTTTGTAACATTTTCTTTATTTCCCACAAGAGAGTGGGGAGGAATTGTCTCTCTTTTTTTACTGACATCTGGCTGGCTATATTAATTTAAAAAGCGGAATATTTGAAAACAATATATAAAAAATGTTTGATCGTATAATAGTTACAATTATTCATTTAGTAGTTGGGAAAATCAATAGAAATAGATGTATAAATTAAGATTTTTTTTTTTAGTTTTACTATGATGATCAAACTGTCATGGTACATAAAATCATAAACTAACAAAGTAACAATAAAAATGTTTGTGTAAAAAGTTTTACAAAAAATGCTCCTGTTTTTTTTTTATGATAACCTATAGTTTATGAGTAGTTTATGTATCAGACTAAACAAATGTGGGTATTATAATGAAAATAATATAATGCTATAATATTAATTCATGCTATAATATATCTTCCTTTAAACTCGGTTCATCAGGACTTGTGGATATGCTTGAAAATCGGGAAAGCAATTATAATGCAATTATAACACTAGCAGAAAAATAATATTATTGCATATATCATATTTATTTTGCAATAAAAAAAGTCCTTACAAAAAAATTACAATTTAGGGCAATACTATATGATTTTGAAGAATAATATTCCATTATCTTTAGCTTTAAATGTAGACTTGTGGCAGATGACAAAACAGGACTCCATCAGCTAAGTGATGGCTAGACTGAAGTGGAAATGGATTGGCCCCTCTCTCAGAAAGCCAGATGAAGACGTTACGAGACAAACTCTCCAATGGAACCCACAGGGCCAAATAAAAGCTGGCAGGCCCAGGACAAGGTGGAGAAAAACATGCGAGGAAGAAATGAAGCAGTGCGACATGACCTGGGATGAACTAAGGAAATCTGCCTGGAACCAAGTTGCTGAGGCCTTTTGTTCCACAAGGGATTTAAGGAAATAAGTCAAGTTAAGCTTTTATAAAAGCTTAATACTTCTTGACATCTAGATGATTTATTTTCTAAAAACAAGCAAAGCACCTGTATTTAGAAAAATATTAATAAAATTGACATGAACAATGGGAGCGTGTATATAAATACAAGCTGCTCTGTGGTAGCTATTGGTGCACTGAAGACATTGTCGGAAATTGTGAAAGAAAACATATAAACAAGGATTGCTATATAAAACTGGAGAGAATTAGCAAGGTATAAAGTGTTTACCTTCAAAAACTATGAACAAAAGAAAACACAATAGCCTGGTGGTAAAATTACTTCAATGAAAATAAAGACAACAAAGTCAGCTCTAAAGCATTAAACAAAAAGAAAATAATATTAAAAAAAACAAGTACGAATTGCTATACTTTAAGGTATTATTAGAAAATAATTCTATTAAAAAGAAAAGTGCGCTTTAGTTGTAGATTTCAAACAAATCATAAAATAATTTTGTTGAAGCATTAGCTTTTCATTGAATTGTATACTAGTAAAAAAAAACACTCAAAATTCTGTATACTAAACACGATTCATTTCTGTGCCTTTAGGCCTACTAACCTGGGAATTGAGGGAGTCGAGAAAATGACTGGAATTGTTACATCATCCTCTTCAGAATCGGAGTCATAGGATGCATCACTCATGTTGCAATTTATCCTGTCAAATAATTTTTTTAAAGAAATTTAGGTACGAAGTAAGTTGATGCTTAGATCTATTAAATTATGACATAAATTGTCAGTCTTCTATTTTTATTTTACCGAAATCATAAACCTGGCCTTGTTTAGGCTATTGGAAAGATTTCCCAGTGTCTGGCTATCTTATGTTATAACCTCTTTTTATAGTTATCCTCAAGCATTTCAGTAATAGTAATACCGCACCAAATCGTGGTTTGCTTTCTGCCAAATATGTAGGCTTACTTTGCTCGTTTTCTTTTAGGATTGTTTCCCTGGCCGTACAAGGGGATTGTGTGGCTAGCACATTGTCCAGCTGCCTTTAATTTACTTCATATAATGTTAGACACTCATGAAAGCTGATTAGACTCAAGCTACCCCCAGACCCAGGAACAAATCCTAGCCTTCACCATGACGCTAACCCAGCGCAATGCAACCAGACCACTGTTCCACAACAGAGATTCATCTTACCAATAAAATATTTTTATATTTTACATTTTTAGTATTTGTTTATGCATATGTAAGAGTTAACAGTGCAGTGTTAAAGAACATAGGCAAGATTGATACGAGTTTGTGAAGGGTTTACAACTTTTTTTTAAACATATCCTTTGGAACCTTTGGAACAGTATGCAAGCATTTTTTCCAAGACTGAAGCAGAAATTAGAATTTTGCAATAATATGAACGTAACCCCTTAACATATGAATACATCACTGTAAACGTATTAGTAAGTTGAGTAAAGCTCAGTGAGTTACTTAAACAGTATTATACAGTGTTACAATTACAAAGCATTGCAAAAAATAAAACATACTCTACTCTTAAAAGCCCTCTGAATAAGAAGATGTCTTATTAAGTATTAATATTTTATTTTTGCTATTAGCAAAAAAAGCAAATCAAAAGACATGTATATGAAAGGGACTTTTAAATTTTGTTGATATTCACATTATTGGGCCTATTGTTAAAAAAAATATTCTTATTTAATTTTCTATGTCTTTATTTTTAATAATTATACCATGTTAGGTTGTGATAATTTGCGTTAGATTGATTTTTTAAACCTTGTTTTGACTAGCATCTATTGTGACAGTGTTGTGTTATTTTTGTAAATTAATTCTTGAGAATAATTATACATTTTGTCTCATACAATTTAGACTTGACAAAAAATGATAATTTAAAACTTAGAATTATTATATTATTTTCAAGAGCAAGTTTCGAAATGATATTGATACGGTAACTAAAGTCTACCAGTAGAAAAAAAGCTTTTAAAAAAAAAATTTGAGTAGAAATTTTGCATAAGTTTAGAATTTGAATCTTATGGACTATAGCACCACTATCCCATCTCTCCTTCCCTGCCTTGCACTATTTGCCCCCCCCCCCCCCAAACTTAACCCTTCCCGTACCGACCTACTTCTATCTATGCTGCCTTCAGTTCCGCTATATACGCGCTGGGGACTGTAAGTGTTAAATTCTGGCTACTCCAATGGTAATAAACACCCGTTTTCTAAAACTGTATTTTGTTCTAAACTCTAAATCAATAGCCTACATGTTTACATCTTATAATAATATTTTATTAGTGCATGGTGCATTGACTCGGCCGAATTGAATGGATTGACTCCATTCGAGTGCCTTAAATTCTTGGTGACGACTTTTGTTTCTACTAGCTGTTCTAACATTGTTGGAAAGGAGTTAAATATCACATTCAAATTCGGCTAACTGGATTGAAATTTTTTTTTATCAATTTCAAACTTTTTAGTAAAAATTTTACTTTTAAATTTTTGAACAACGAAAAGCCTAAAACAGTTTACTTCATAATGATTAGCCGAAAACCGCTGTTTTACTGTTACTGTTAAATCAGTATCAGAAGCCCTAGTCTGAAATCTAGATGATACAAAAAATAACTAGACTAATACTTGCACTATAGCTAGTAGCATATCTGATCTGCATTTGACTGTCACAAAATTACAATTTAAAAATTGTTCTGTAAAATTAAGTCAGAAAGTGTCTTAGTTACCCAATCGAAAAGACCCCATCAAATGAAGGATAATCGTTGAATTTTAATTATTTTTAAAGTTATAACACTGGCGCTACAGCTGTTTTGAGTGTATGAATTGACGAGCATCTACCTGTCTAGAACAGCCTATACAACTATACAATATATAGATCTATGGTGTACCTATGGGCATGCGTAACTGAACGTTACCTGAAGTCTAAAGTCTAAAGATCAAGATACTGTAATAGGAAATTCCCAGTAAAAAAAAACTTTCGTTTTCTCATTAGATTTTTAAAACAAAATTTATTACATAAACAAACACACTTTTACTAAAAGTTTTAGGATGTGTAAGGCTGTATTGAACATTATTGGCTATATTTTAAATAATATAGCTTATACTTAAATTTTCGTTAATAATTTAAATTAATGTTAGCTAGAATGTTAAAAATTAAACTGCACACTTTTACTTATAAGAACGTAGGCCTATAAATATATTATGAAATAGACCAGTTAATATCACCATTTACCAAATTTAATCAAACATAAATAAATACAGGTATTTATGTAGCGTTCCTTGCAAACATATTGAGTAAGCTCTGAACGCATTTAAAACCATGCAACAAAAGTACATTAGCCTACTAAAAACTTACTTACAAGAACTGGACTAAATTTCTCTAGGCTACCTACTCTAGGCTACATATTTAAAAAAAAATGTAGGTTTGTGGCCTAAAGATTTATTCACAATTATATAGGTTTATACTAGTTTATAGTCTACAGGTCTAGCACCATGTATATATATATGAAAAACCTAAAACTTACAGAAGAAAAAACATATAGGCTAAGAAGCAACAAAATACAAACGGTTTAATATAAAAACTAAATAATGAGCGGGGGGGGGGGGGGGTGTAAAAGCACTTCAGAAAGTTAAATTTGTAAATAGGGAATTAGTTTTTAAGTTCTTTTTAAAAGTGGTGATGCTCGTTGTTAGTCTGAGTTGAATAGAAGGCGAATTTACAAGGGACGTCCATTAATTATGTATCAACAATTTTTACCCCCCCCCCCTTTTCTCCAACCATAAATTTAAGCTTTGTTTTCGACAATCGACAAACTTTCAGTGACGCTCCAATAAAATTAAGTCAATCAATTTCTACCCCCCCCCACACACACACACATATACACACATATACACACCCTTAGAAACTAACAATATATTACACAGATGGCTATTACGTTTAAAAAAAATAGAATAGAGGTTAAAAGTTCTTATACAAATATATTTTTCAATATCATTTAACCGTTTTCAACATATTTCGATTGGCTATTACTCTACATGCTATATAACACTTGGAATCCATGAGCAAATAACAAAGTCATATTCTATATTCTATATTCTATATTCTATATTCTATATTCTATATTCTATATTCTATATTCTATATTCTATATTCTATATTCTATATTCTATATTCTATATTCTATATTTTATATTTTATATTCTATATTCTATATTCTATATTCTATATTCTATATTCTATATTCTATATTCTATATTCTATATTCTATATTCTATATTCTATATTCTATATTCTATATTCTATATTCTATATTCTATATTCTATATTCTAAATTCTATATTCTATATTCTATATTCTATATTCTATATTCTATATTCTATATTCTATATTCTATATTCTATATTCTATATTCTATATTCTATATTCTATATTCTATATTCTATATTCTATATTCTATATTCTATATTCTATATTCTATATTCTATATTCTATATTCTATATTCTATATTCTATATTCTATATTCTATATTCTATATTCTATATTCTATATTCTATATTCTATATTCTATATTCTATATTCTATATTCTATATTCTATATTCTATATTCTATATTCTATATTCTATATTCTATATTCTATATTCTATATTCTATATTCTATATTCTATATTCTATATTCTATATTCTATATTCTATATTCTATATTCTATATTCTATATTCTATATTCTATATTCTATATTCTATATTCTATATTCTATATTCTATATTCTATATTCTATAGCTTCTATCATCTTCCACTGGGGAAGCCAAATTTTCCTCATTTGGGCATGGGAGATAACCGTAGCATCCATTTTAGTGGAAACCCATTAGATACTTCCGACAAATCAACATTATATCTTCTTTTAACCATTCTGCGCTTAACAGTCTCCCCCATTAGCAATAATTTGAAAAAGTTTACACAGAAGCACAATTAGATTAGTCTAACACTTTTGAAATGGTTGCACAAGTCAACTATAATAATAATAATGGTAATTTGTATAGCGCTTTATAACCATGTTATTAAATTTAGCATGCTCAGTGCGCTCTTCGCGTTAATTGTAGTGACAGTTGTATTAGTATCTAAGGCACACAGCCACTAGCCAAAGAGAAAGGTCTTTAAGCTCTTTTTAATATACTATTTTTGTCTCAGATTCTCTCAGTGTCTGTGGCAAGCTGTTCCATAAAGATGGCGCCACTGATTCAAAGGAGCAGTGCCATTTATACATCCGTACGTATGGGACATAACTTCATTTGGGATCCCTTAGAATTTTGGATACATGAACCTGCCTCTTCACTTTCGAAACAATGCGCACTCGTATCTTATCTATTACAGACGCTCCTTCACTAAAGAAGAGTATTGTGTCCTACGTTCATCCGTGATTTGAGTCTAGTCTTGCATCTCTATTAATGTTTTAAGTTTTAAATTATGTTAAGTTACTAATTTTCCTGGTTTGTTTAGGCAACCCATTCCATGCCCGAATGCCATTGTGGAAGAAAGATTAGCTTACTTATTGGCCTATCCATTTGTTCTCGCATAAGGGATAAAAAAAAAAGTGTTTTTGTCCTTATGTTTATCTGAGCATTGCCACAGGTTGATATTGGGTTGTTATGTATTATTACTACTTTACTCTTTGCCCTTCTGTCCTCTAGTGTTTCTAGGTTTAGTGATTTGACTATTGGTGTTAATCTTGTCACTCCTCCGTATGTCAGCAATTGTCAAACTTCTTCAAACCCCCTCATGGTTTTGATGTCCTGTGGTTAGTACACTGATTGTCAATATGACAACCCGAGTTCGTCCTATCCCTGCAGCCGCCCAATCGCTGCCCCTTGTGGCCTCGCCCCTGCCTTCCGACATTGCTGCTTTAGTCTGTGTATAGTGTTGCTGAATGATAACCAATAACCCACTCTGTCTGACTACCATTTTGGCGAACAAATTAGTTTATTACTTAATTTAACTTCTGTTGCTCGTCTGAACACTCATTGAGGAACAACCATGTCGGCCTACAGTGTGTCAGTGTTAAGTTAACAATCAAATGCGATTTCTCATTCACATTATTTGTTGCAGTATTCGCTAGTTCAGTTCAGTCTCTATCTGACTGTTTCTGACAGTTACATGCCCGCTACAGTCTTTATGATTCATTCTGGTCTGACTGATAACGGGTTGCTGTTCAGAACCAATGCACGAAGTCCAATGCATTTACCACTCATTGAAGAAGTGTTATCATGTGACTGACAACGACAATCTTTGATATAAATCATGTGCTCTTGAAGGAACTCAGTGCATGAAACATTTCTGCAGCCTTGTGACCTGACCCCTGTTGGCCATAAATGTTACAAACCGTTTAACTGGTGACAACTTTTTATGTAACGAAGAACTAATGTTAATTGGTCTATAAGGATCTCATCTGGTGTTGAGTTAAGCGATATGGAGTAGTACTTCGATGTATTTAGTCGTGCAGTTATTTCATGTAATACTTGCTTGCCCATAATTAATATCAATTCATCACTAACAGTAGAAGACAGGTAGTTTGTTTGGCCACTTTCTCGATTACCATGTTTTGCAATGTGTTCAGCTAGAACAGCTGTTCACAGCCTGTGGGTAGCGACCTCTATGGGGGTCTAACAACCATTTTACAGGGGTCGCCTAAGACCATTGGAAAAGACACAATTTCGCTGGTCTTAGGAACCGAGGGACCGCTTATCTATATATCTCCTGGTGGGCCCGCCCACTTGCAGATGCATCCACATACGTAAACCTGGCGTGAGAACATCATCGTGCCAACCCCATCACATAGGCTTACTGCCCGTACAATTACAGGTGTTTGGGACTGGCTGGCGCCGTAATTTACTTATACTGACCAGTGACACATTTGTTAGAACCAATGTATTTGAAGGTGCTAAGCTAGTGATTCATTTTTATAACAAGAAATAATGAGTAGCATGAAAATTGAATGTTTCTTTATTTATTTTTACAAACATTTGAATTTATAGACTATATCTAGATAATCTGTTGAGTAACATTTCCTTTAGATAAATAGATAATGGAGCCATATCAACATATCCAATATGTATTTAGTGACTTTACTGGTGTTTCTTAAGCTCCAACACCCAATTCTTCAGAGCCTAGAAAGAAAGAAAAAATTAAATAAAATTAGTATGATTTGTTTAAAAGTAATTTTCTTCAATTGAAATGAATAATGAGATAAGCTGTACTCAACAGTTAATACAATCACTGTCTGCACAAGTTTTTGTTTATTTCACCTTTAGTAATTTTAATATAGCAATCATAAAATAGTGTCAGCAAAGTTGTTTAGTGAAAAACAGAAGACAAAAAAAGTATACTAAGTTTATATATACTGCAAGAATCTGTAGAAACTACATAAAAAGAAACAATTAAAAAAAAAACGTTATCAAATAAGGGTCAATACCAGGGGTCGGGAACCCATGGCTCGCGAGCCAGATGTGGCTCTATTGATGGCTGCATCTGACTCGCAGACAAATGTTCGATTATAAAAAAAATTCTTTAGACGCATTTGATCTATATATCAATTGCATTGCAGCACCAGAAGTCGCATTAATTGTAAGAAATACTCATTATTGATTAGCAACAACATAACAATGTAATTACAAAAGAATTCAGAGATATAATTAGTGTACTTTTAGTGTTAAAATTACAAAAAATGAACACATTTACTTGAATTTTTAGTTTTAAACATAATGTATGGCTCTCACTGAATTACTTTTCAAAATATGTGGTGTCCATGGCTCTCTCGGACAAAAAGGTCCCCGACCCCTGGTCTATACCTACCATAATGCCTTCATAGACTGGTGTACAAAAGTCTATCACAAAATTCCCATCAAGTTGAGCCATTAAACCTAACTTTCGGCTTTCAGATAGAGAAGTTGTCCCATCAAAGTTGACAAAGCAAAGTCGAGTAGTTAGCTCATCTGCAGGTCTCATATGGTCTGGTCCACCTGGCATCACCTGTTTACGTGATAGACGGAAAAAAAATTATATCCATCAGCTGATACTTTCCTGAAGGAATAGTTATACTTTTCTCTAATGGATGTTTTGTATAGGCCTTTGCTATATTCATTGACTCACTAAATTCTTATCAGCTAAAATTTAAATTGGGGTACTAAACAAATTACGGTACTAGGTAAAGTTTTTACTTATGACAAGCTAGGCGTTCCTAGACAGGAGACGCATCTTATAAGCTCCATAACATGAAAAGAAAACTTACTGCAACATGAGCATCCTTAAGAATCAAATCACACATCTGTTTGCAAGAGGTGATGCCACACTTGGTTAATGCTGGTCCAATGATATTAAAGTTAGGGAAGATATAATATCCACCCTTTGGCTCTACAACATCCACTCCCACTGAACGAAGCTCACTGAAACAATTTGAATATAGAAGGAAACATATAGAAAAATTATAGATGTGAAAAATTATATAGTTCCAAATTATCAATTTATACAGACAATTCCTAGTCTAGGGGAAAACGGCAGTACCAACAATGACATTCAATCTACAGTAATCCATGCATTTTTTTATAATTAAAGGGTGCTTCTTAAAGTACGTTTTAACTAAAAAGTTAACAGTAGGCCTATATCTATTAATTTTTTTTTTAATGAACACATTCTTTTAAAGTATACTTAATTGTATAATTAATAAGTAAAGTATGGGGCATGGCAGTCTAGTGGAAGCATGATTTGATAGTGTTGCAAAGATCCTGGGTTCGAATTGTTCGAATCATGTAAAGGCTAGGATTTTTTCTATGTGTCTGGAGGGTTGCAGTCTAGCCAACTCTGATGAGTACCTGATTTTAACTAGAAAAAGTAAGGGTCGCTGTAGAAACTTATGACTGCTGCTTGACAGGCACTATAGGTTAAATTGGTCTTACTTTACTTAGTTAATGAAAGTAAAATAATACAATAGATACTAGTTGAGCATGCTGGGCAGGGCGATCGCATCCTTCCCTGGTTTTCTTATCTGTTTAAATTAAGGCACCCAGCTGAACACTACACAGACACACTTTGAAGTTTAGAGCCGTGTCTTCCCTGTCATTTGCTTTCAAAATTAGGTTATCATTATGATTGTATATGCGTCTTCATAGAATATAATATTATAGAAACAAAAATAATACTGTAATTTACCTTGAACAGAACTGCCCTAATAATTTCATAATTCTTCTAGTATGTTGTATGTAGTCATCACTTAATTGAACATGTTTTTCTAACACCTAAAATCAAATCAACATTTGAAGTGAATCTCGAAGATTACATTTAATAAAATGATTAACAAGTCAGCTGACAAACAAACACTTAAATTTTGGCCTGGCAGAAATATTTAGAAACAAGAAATCAATACAAACCTCTGAGAAAGCTAGCTGCATTGGAGCTGGAGCACATGTGTAGGTGTGACTTGCTGCATTTCTTACTGCTAATGTCAAGAAAGATAGCTCTTTTGGGTATATATTGTATCCAAGCTGTAAAATATTGACAGTAGGAAGGTTAATTAAGTCAATGAGGATGGTCTGTCTATGGCATTGCATTCTGGATCACCACTAAAAAAATGTTAATTAAAATAGGGGAAAGCACGTACCCTCCATCCACCGGCACCAGCCCATTTAGACATCCCAGAGCTTAGTATGGTACCCTCTGGGTAGATCTGAAAAATAAATATTGTTTTTGTGATTCACAAGCCAAAACAAAATAACTATTTTTATAAAGTAGTGGTTCCCAAACTGTGGGTCGCGACCCCTTGGAGGTCGAATGACCATTTCGCGGAAGTTGCCAAAGACCTTCGGAAAACGTATGTTTTCGATGGTCTTAGGAGCCGAAACAAAGCTCACCTTTCCGTCTCCAAGCGAGTCCACCGACATGCAGAATGCAGATACATCCGCATACTACGTGTAGGCTACTTGGCGTAATGACATCAAAACATGTGTATGTGACAAGGTCGGCACCATAATGCACGTATGCGGACCAGTACCACGTGTGTAGAGAGTTGTGTTAAAAAGCCTCTTCTCTGTTAAAAGCAGCCATTGCGTTAAAAGCAGTAGTATTTGCGATAAACGCCCGACCGTTCATGAATATTTTGGATTTTTTTTTTCTGATTAATCGCTATGCTTAAATTAGGTTCAATTTGTAACAATAAAAATACATCCTGCACATAAGATATTTACATTACAATTCATAACAGTCGCAAAATGCAGTAATTAAGTAGGGACGAAATTATTTTTCTTTTTTTTTTTGGGGGGGGGGGGAGGGGGGGGGTGCTAAAGCATAAGAAACTGTATAAAGGGGTCGCGGCCTAAAAAAAAGTTTGGGAACCGCTGTTATATAGCTTTTTCTATATATGCCATAGAACATTAAAAAAAACATATTGGTTAGTTAAAAAGTATTTGTTTATATTAAAAAAAAAAGTTTAAAAGTGTGTCTCATGGAGCTCATTATACAGGGTTTAAAATTGTTATGCCATTATGGCTTACCTTAGACAGACAAACATGATCGACTGCATACTGAACTCTGGCATAAATCTCATCACTCAGAACTATGACATGATGTTTTCTAAATATTTCACTGGAAACGGAAACTACATATCAATTATATTGATTAATTTGTTACATCAGGTTATGATCTTTTTTTTAAAAAAAGGTTGTGTTTAAAAGCATTTCAATCAAATACGGTAATGAGATTTTAACCTTGTAAAGCTAAATAGAATATTCATTACCGTTTTTTAAATTATTAGTTAATAGTTTACATTAGCTAGTAGATCAATGCTTATTTTGTGTTGTTTTTCTAAATAGCAGGAGATTAGAATGCCAAGAACTATTCCAAATTCATTGTATTTTTGCAATGGAAATGAAATATTTTTAAAACTGTATACGCCCAAGGAAATTCCCAATACTCAAGGCCGTATTTAGGATTTTGGGGGTCATGTTCCCAAATTTATGTGGGGGCCCCTCGGGGCCTCGCCCTGCCTTCCACATACCTCAGAAAATTGCCGTTAATTCATGTTACAGTCTGTAAAACCATAAATTGTATGTTGCGCTTAGCTTGGTTGGACTGGAGAGCTTGAAATTGTAGGGGAATATATGAATTTCATTTTACATTTTCAACGAAAGAATGGGGATGTTACTAAAAAAATAATAATTTCGGGAAGTGAGGGGGGGGGCCTTTTGTGTGGGGGCCCCTGTTCCAATGGAACATGTGCAACATGCCTAAATACGCCACTGCCAATACTTGAGACTTATCTTTAAATATGAGACCAAGTTCTAAGCCCATTAGTTAAATTGTGTGTTAGGTTATTCTATTCAGCTTTAAGCTAAATCTAACTTAACTCTTTACATTTCAATGTTATATATTTTTCACAATAACTGTAAAAACAAATTATTTTTTTTATACATTTTATGGTACCAGGCCTTCTTTGAATTATAACTAAGCCTTTACTCACGTCAATTTTTCTAACTGCTTTTCTGTATAGCATGTGCCAGCTTAAATAGAGAAAAAATTGAGACAAGTCAAAGAATATATACTTTATCAATATAATATATAAACATTAAGTAAACAGCGTTTCCCAATGTGCTCATGCATGCCCAGACCTGGCCTTTACGATTTTGATATAATTATTTAATATTTTCTTTCTCTTTAATTATATTTTTATATGAGTAGCTTACTTTACATAATACTTAAGACTAGTGTTATGTTAGAGTTACAAGTGTACTTACTGGGGTTACAAGGATTTGTCAGAATGAGTAGTTTATATACAGCAGCATTGGTCTTCGATAATACCTGCAATTTAAGCATTGATCAGAAGCGGTTTAGTAAAAAATAATAACATAAAAAAAAGCATTAATCCAATAGCCAATGAAGTTAGCTAGATTATATAGTTAATTTTCTCCAACACCTTAAGTTTCTAAATATGTATTTATTTTTATTATTGATTACCCAATAATGTCCAAAATTTATTGTTTTTAATTTTTTTTTAAAGCAAGCTAAATAATTTGTTATCGCATGCGATTCATTTAATAAATATATATTAAAAATATTGCGGGTAGATCAATTTTTTTTTTCAAGTTGTCACTAAATAATCAGTTTCTCTAGGGCCTATGTTTCAGAGATTAAAAGCACTTCATTTATTTTTAGGCCTCAGTCCAAGACAGGATTAGGCCTACTGGCAATGATGATTTTTACATATTTATTTATATAAACTGAATGTAAGCATTTAATTTATAAGGTTACACGCGGTTCATAGAATGACAAATAGCTTGCTGATATCCACTATAATTACCTCCTCTAATCCCTCAGGAGTGATCCTCCAATCATCCTCCTCATTGCTTTTCACGATAAATGGACTGCGTCCAGCCAAAATGGCCTGTGATTGATAAGTGGTCCAAGATGGAGAATTTATCACAATGTCTGGAAAAAAACAACATGACGGATGCGATCTATGATTTGTTACATCATAAATCATACTTTACCCATCATCTGATCAACTTAAAGATTTCATCGGCTCAGCTTTTTAGTTTCCACATAAAATATCAAGTTAGTTAAATTACCAGTAGACCCTGCAATGTTTTACTGTGGCTAATTCAAAAGCCTAACAAATATATATATAATTATATTTTTGTGCCAGTAAAAACTCAATAATGTAAAAATATGATAACTTTAGTAAAGTACTCATATCTTACTTAGTAATTTGATTTTTTTTTATTTGTTAACCAAGTGTTATTATTTGCTACTTATTTGAGTGTAATTTCTTTTAAATTTGAATGTAAGCCAACTGCCAACAGTAGGCTATATAGATTATTTCAATATGATTGATTACATACTGATCTGTTGTCAAAAAGACATTAACCGAGTTTTGTTGAAATTACATACTACTGAATAAAAAATGTGGGTTAATTCCCTTGTCTAATGAGCCCAACAATATTGTGTTACTTAAAATTTACCTCCATTGAATACAGTCATTAGAAGAAATATCAGTTCTTTGCTTCCTGGTGCCACAATGACATCATCAGGATCAAAGGTCACATTGTCATACAATTTATGAAATTCACAAATTCCTTTTCTTAGAGTGATCGAACCTGAGAAAATCCATATTGCACAAAAACATGAAAAAAAAACAACATCATTGACATTCGGTTTTGATCAATGTACGAAGAGGGGAGATAATTTCTTAAAATACAATAGGGAAAATAATAAAATTTGTAAAACTATGATTGTATCATATATTGAACACATTATTGTCAAACTGTATCAAATAAATTAAAGCAGTGTATTATTAGAAGTAATGTTTAAAATAGTGCAAAACTTTTTTAACAAAACTATCATTTTCGTGTAAATTAAATATAACTTGCCTTGTACAGGGAGGTAATCATTCTCTTTGGCATATTTTCTTAAACATTCCACAGCTATTTCTAACACTGGAAAAGGGGACTGACCGAATCCAAAATGATATATTTTCTGACCCTAAATTGTTTTTAAGAAATTTAAAAACAAAAAGATATTTCTTATCAATTATTAATTACAAAAGATTGTTCAATTAGGCTATATTACGGTAACAAGTGTAAGACCATTTTAAAATCGGTAAATGTTTAATTTAATGCATCTGGAAAACATATTTAAAAGCAAAGTTATAGTAATAGTATCAGAAAATTATAGCTTAGAAATGCAATAAAATAACCTTAAAAAATAAGCCTACTTTTAAAGACAAAGAGAGAAAGTAAATATTTTCTATGCAAGAATATTGAACTCTTCCAGAATTGCATCCGGGCATGGAGGAGGTTAACTTGTCTTTAATTAACTAGTTAGGCCTACTAGTCCAACAAAAACTATCATAACATAATATAAATACAAGATTTAATTTAAACCACTGATATTTTAAAATGTAGTAACCTTCTCGTAGCCCGTCTTTAAAGATAAGATTGTAGGAACAAGAAGGATCTATTTAATGCTTTACACGTAACAGGCTAAATAATATTTGAACTAAACCTCTTTCAATAAAGCTTTAATCTTCTCATTGAATGCCAGATTTGAAGCAGATGAGTAGTTTTTAAATGTCAAATCTGGACGAATCAGAGTCGAGTCCATTTCTGTCCCTTTTTAAGTAGGCTAGTAAATAGTAGGAAGAAGAATGCATCATAGCAGTTTATTATATTGATTAAAAAGACTGGTATAGACATTTTAAAAGGACAACGTAAATTTGAACGATCAGAGATATTTCTATAGCCACAATACCTAAATGAATTTTATTGGCTACATGGCGATTAAAAGGCTGTAATTCAACGTACGTGGACTGATACACCTAAACGTATTAAGGCAAAATACATTGATCTATATATATATTGCTAAATAAAGAATTCTTACTTACAACAAGATTAAACAACCTTGAGTTAAGCTGCAGTCTTAAGAAGCACTCTCTAATCGTGTGTGTGTGTGCGTGTGTGCTTGTGTGTGTGTGCGTGTGTATGCATTTAAATACATGTGTTCTAAATGAATATGTGAGTGTGTACTTTAAAGCTTGAAGAACTAAATTCTGTCAGCTAATTCTGTTATACGGCTCGACATTGACCCAGTTTTCTTTTTATCATCACCATGTTAGTCTTTGTTTATTTAAGGTTTCTTTTGATAGGCCTATAGTAGGCCTAATAATAGGCCTACAATATGTTATATAGGCTACATTAAACGCTCATCCAGTGCCCTCACATGAGGATGATGAGGGAGGGCAGAGGGGGGCATATGCCCGGGGGCGGCACTTCTAAGGGGGCGGCACATTTAGCCTAAGTGCATACCAGAAATTTTAGGAGAGTTGAAGGGGAAATAAAATTAGAAACACAAATTGTAAACAAAAGGAATAATGAATAAATATAGATTAGTAAAAGTTGACTTCTTATTTAATTACATTCAAACTGTTCTATACAAATGTTTCATTATTTAATAGGCTCACAAAGGTTTCATAAAAGATTGGCTCATCTAGAATATTCCTATTAAAAAATAGCATTTTAAAAAGTCGTTAATCATAATAATTAACTAAGCGCCCCAGGGGGCGGTGAGAAGCTCTGGGGGGGGGGGGGGCGCTGATGTTCCCGGCAACAGTAGGGATCACTGAAGGGCCAGTGGGCGGTACGAAAGTAGCCTACTTGAAATAGATTCAACACCACTGATTTTTTAATTACCAAAATTAAGATCTGCTTCACTTATAAGAAGGGTAATCTTGAGCTTTAACAAAGGCTTTATCGACTTATATCTTCTGTGTAATTGTGACGTAAAAGTAAAAGTCATATTAAGCCCATTCTGTACTTAACCTTGATCTATTGCTATATTTAGACTGTATCTGAGAAATGTAGATGAGGGCGGTGATTAGATTTTTAGAAGAGGAAGTAGGGGCTAGGGTATGTATAAATTAAATATCTGGCTCAGCTCGTTAGAAAACGAAGTTCGGTGCTTTTGTTCATTATCACAGTTTCATTCAGATTGTTTTAGTTTTAATTTGAATAAATTAGATTTATATGTAAGGGGGGGGGGGAGTTATTTGAGTTTAAAAGATAGAGAGTGTGTGTGTTATTGAATTATATAACACACACAATTAAATTAATATACATATATTTACATTTATATACAAGGGGAGGGGACGGGTATATCTGTGCATACCTATATTGTGGTAGGCAGGTAGGATTAGCTACCTGGATGAACCAATACTAAAGACTACCTCACCTAAGAGCACTATCTAAACTAAACTGTTAAACTACACTAAAGTTAAGTTAAATTACTAAGCTAAACACAGAACAGCAAACCACAAATAAACAAACATAAACAACGCACACTACAACAATGTATCTATCAAGTGAACAAATAATTTTTTCATGATACACAAACAAGTTTATTCATATTATAATAAGCCCTAACCATCAATATCACCAACAACTAAATAAATCCATCGTCTACCAACGTCATTTCTAACTAAATAAATTATCATCTCTACCAACTCTTAATTCACCTAGAGACCGCCAACAAAATCATAACTCAAATCCTCTCATCACTTAACACACTAATATCTAACCAAGAAAATATAACAACAGATCTAGCTATTTATAACATCTAACTTAAAAATAATATATAACAAGAGAATAAATATATAGGCTACAAGAGACCTAGCAATTTCTAACATCTAACTTAAAACCAACATATAACAAGAGACCAACAAGGTAGGTTTTATCCAACCTAATTAATAAGAATATAAAAAGCAAACATTAGGTTAACAATAGTAATATAGATATACTAAACACAATGCAACGGAACACACCACATTAAAAATGGCCACCTCCTTGTATGTTCGCTGTCCATTTAATGTACTTCGAAAATCCCCATATTACCTTACCCATCCCACAAAATAACTAATCATCCTGTCAAATTGTTAACGTTAAGATAACAATCAACAATTTATCGTACATATTTTAACAATGAAAGTCATAGAACTATAAAATAAACTCAAAACTTACGGGACTTAAGAGAGATGCCATCTTGACCACACACAATAAGAAGGCTTAACACTGACCAGAAGGGAATTAAATAGCCCTCTAGGGCGAATCAACAACTATTACTGACCAATCCGATTCAAATAAGATTAAAATACAGACCAATCCTAATCATTTAACCACAGCCAATCAGATTCAAGCAACTTGACCAGGCGCTCAAAAATAATTAGTTAAAAAATGTTAAAAGTGTGCTTCATATTACAAGTAAAACGAAGACCTCTAAATATATAAACAACTTAATTAAACTAAACTATGTCTATTTAAAAACCACAGTACATTTCCTACTAATTACTAATACCCATCTTCCCTCACAATAATTGTTAACAAAGTTATTTACCCAAAACGGACAAGTTTTGGTACAGAATTTAGTTATTAACAAAAAAAATATAGCAAAAAAACACAATCATACACCGTAGACTGGTATAGTAAAAAAACAAAAATACAACGTAAACTGGTCACCAGTTCACATATATAGCCTTTGATTTATAAAAACCAGTTTTGATATCGACTTATTAAAGAAATATAAGTTGAGCAAAAGCACTATGCAGAGACGAATTAATGAAATGGCACGGGATGAAGTGAGAGTATATTGTGTGAGTACCTAAAAACTTTCCACATTTTTACAACTTGATGAGAGTCCACTCTACCTGACAATAATTAAACGTTATGGGTTTTTTTTATTATAGAAGGGAACATTTTGCTAGTTTTGCTAAAGAAAAATAATTAAGGACACTAAAGGCAAATTATATTACTTTAACTAGAATACTTTTTAGGGAAAAAAGAAATGAAATTCTTCCATCGACTATGGTATGGATTCTATCATAGCTTGATGTGGTAATTAAAGAAATCTCTGCAAGATGTATTAGCTGTGTTTGATTCATCGACAACATTAATTTGCTAAAAATTATCGCCTGCATCACTTACTACAATACGTAAAGCCTGCAGATAACGAAACAGAAGCAACGCATTCAATGATAGATTGTTCAGAGAGTTTGGCAGATTTTTTTAAGAATAATAAATTAGGATTACAAAATGTTTGTTATTACCACTTAGGTACACTAGTCATCTAAAGTTTAAATATATTGTATGGATATTTGTTTCGATGCAATAGTTTTTGGAAACCGAAGACAATTATTTGAGAGAAAATCTCATACAACTGAAAATTGATATCCCTTATTTATTTGAATTAAATACGTTTTTAAAAAAATGATTTCAGGGAATTGACCTTAATTAAAAGAAGACAAAGAGTGTTGTTTTTTTTGCATTTATGTCAAACCTTCTATTGTACAAGCACAACTTTGGACGCAGAAATCTTGAATTTATAAAGAACAACTGACGAAGACATGCTTACTTCAATACATTGAAACAATTAATGATTCCTTAATAGACGATATAAAGATAATATTATAAACATGAAAATTCCTGATTGGTTATTAGACATTTGTTTCTAATGGTAAATTATTAAATCAGCCCTACCTTTACAACTGCAAGAAGAATAAATAACAAAAAAAATAATAAAAATAGAATGCAGAAATGGGCTTTGATCACGACTTTTGGTTGCAAGACATCCATCAATTTCTCTAGGTCTTTTGGTTTTGGCAAAAAAAATTTTATTCCATTTCCACACCCTAGGCCCTATTTATTGGAACGTAGAAGAACTACTAACAACATACAAGGAACAAGCTTCACTTTAAAATTGTTATATTTTCAAAACCTCTATGCAGTATATTTTTTATTATTATGTATTAAACAACATTAAACAAATGTATTAATTTCAGCTCTTTTTATAATGTTGATTTATAGACTAACATTAAAAACACGCGCTCGTTTTATGACTCACCCTTGTATCACAATTCACAATTAGTGTAGGCCTAATGTTGATGAGGGGGTTGGGGGGCGGCTATGTAGGTAGGCCTGTATTATATGAAATATAACGTATATAGGGGGTTCAATATTGTATTCGATTTTTTAAAATCCTCGACACTTTATAGGTAGACTAGGCTATATTGGCTACTTCATAGAAACGAGTCTGCAACCGATTAACCGCGATAAACGAGGAATGTATGATTGCAGGCCTAAGTAGACTATACAAATAATTTAGCCAATCTATAATAAGCCTAGGCCTAAGATAGGATATAATCATGTATTATAGGCCCCTACTTTAATTAATGTGTAGCCTATGTATCTGAAGGTCTATATAGACACACGTTTCTTATTGATTTAGTTTAGACTACCGGGTATGTTAAAAACAAAAGACAATTGATGTGATATAATGAAAATGTAGGCCTAGGCCTAGAGTAGCCTACTTTATAGGCACTGACCGAGAGAACAGATATTGATTTGCAAATTCAGTGTACTTTTGCGCTGTAGCTCATAATTTTATTAGGCGGATAGTGGATGTCGAAAAAAAAAGTGAAATGCCACTGAAATTTGTTTCTCTTAGTAAGCTACGGGAGAGGTGGGAAAATTGGAGACGTAGGAGAGTTCAGCCATCCTAATATCTCAGAAACTAAAATTCGAACTCCTAAAAAGACGGCATCTGGGTAAAGTTTTTGTTTCCGGAGCTCAAATAAAATTACGTAACAAGTATCTCTTCCGCTTGTGTAGCAGACGGATTCGATTAAGTTCTTTTAGCTTCTCTGATTCTATTATGCGTACGTAAACTTTTTATAGTTTTCAGAGTGCTAAGCAGGTGCGAAGTTACTGGAGATGTGGGGGGGGGGGGGGGAGATGAAGTGTCTTTAAAGGGGGCTAAGGCAAAAGACCATCGTAAATTTTTACGTTGTCATGGCTAAGAGTGGCTAAGACACACCCTCCCCCTAAGTTTAATTTGAACTAAATTTGTGAAACATTTGGTGAGTGGTGCATATGTCAATTTAGGGCGGCCCCTTATAAGAAAAAAATTCACATCGCCTAACAATTATAATAATTAGTTCTACTGCATGCTTATACTCAAGAGATGGAGATCGAATTCGGATTCGGTAACATTTCAAATTCCGACTCGGTAAGACCCTCGAAATCTGTGTTCGTGTTAGGTTCGAGTCCCATCTCTAGAATAGGCCTATAGGTACCATCTCACCGTGCCTCACCGCCTCGTGCATAAGAATCCACATTTTTTAGCCTGTGGGCCTATATAACGTTACTTTTATGTGTGCACCTGCTGATTCTGGGAGGTGCCCCCCGGGGTGTAGAAACTGCACACCAGCATGTAGCGTGCTTCATAATTTTTGCGTTAAAAATAATACAGTGGCAACTTGAGTTACGATCGTAATTCGTAGCCCGAAACATTGAAATCAACGAAATTAAGACAATCCGTTTTAAGATGAAATAATCGTTCTTTGTTCTAGTCATCTTCCGTTTTATTGAACGCATATCTACTTCTTATTCTTGCTATAACTACTGCATCCTCTCCATGCCTGATTACTTTTCAATCCAAACTCTGCTGGCTTTAAAATTGCCAGTCTCACCACTTGTACCAAGCAATGTCGAGAATAAATCGCTGTGAAACAGCTTCGCATTTTCAAATATTATTGCCTCACTAACACTACGCTGCAATTAATGTAGGCGCCTATCTTGCAAGTTGCTTTTCGTTGATCCAGATTAAGAGATTAAGAGACGATTTTCAACTTTCACTAAAATTTAAGGTCTTTGCTTCTTCAAATTAGTTTAAAAGCCGTAGCCACATGGACTGATTTGAGTTAATCGTTAAATTATTTGTTAGGATGGTGGAGATTATGTTGATTTTGTAGAGGCCTTATACTTATCATCGCTGTCACATTAAGTCACATATAGGCCTATAGGCCTACTGGTTGAACTCCATGTAGATCTAATTGTTTCGATAATAATTTTTTCTTTCTTTACCTCCACTGTTGTACGTTCTCGAACTCATAATTGATGGAGCTTACAAGGAAAATAATGAAAGATATAAACTGAGCACAATGCCACTTCTAAGAAATCTTTTAAAATTAGCCTACTGCTGTTTAGAAAGCAGGCCAATGAAAGCGAGGTTGCGCACACGAGCAGAACACGGCTACGTTACCAGATGTTTAGCAAGGCAAAAAAAGCTCAGTAAAAGCTGGCTACTGTGTGCCATGACCATTGTTTGTACTGCATATTAGTCTATACGCGATCATTTGACACCTCTCTCTCTCTCTTTCAAGTCTTTCTCTCTCTCGTTACCCGAGAATCGAGACAAAATAATTTAAGTTGTTGCTCGTAACCTCAACATTATTGTTCATGACCTGAGGCGTTCGTAAGCCGAGGAAGGCCAACAATTTTAATTGCATCAGACTGGCTCACAATAGACCCTTTCTTTGCTTATAAAAAACGACATAAAAAAACACCCACACACACAAAATAATAATAATACATGATAGATCTAGTAAGCTTAAAATTGTTTTGCTTATGTTCTTAAAGTTATAAAGGTTACCGGCCTTGAAGAACCAGTTAACACAATAGGAATCATAGGCTACTATCATTGTATTCACATATTTAACCATAAACTACATAGCTATTAACCATAGAGTATTATTAGATATGATTATAGTCTATGTATTAACCAACAATATCTATATTTTGAACTTATTATTTTCCACCTGTGTTTGGGCAAATCCTTTTCACTGAGCTATATAATAAGTAGAACTTATTTCCCAATCTACGATTTAAAGTTTTTATATAGATTAGTGATTGACTGACACCCCCTTCATCCCCAGCCCACGTACAAAAAAATGCAAGGGAAACCACTCCTATAAAAAATCTAAATGTCACCGTCTACAAAATAGATTATATAATTTCTGTCCCTACGTTAGTTAAATATGCATATATAACAAGAAAGAATTCACACAATTCGGAAAGATAATAAAAGTGCGTTTCCTATTTTTAAAAAGTATGTCAAAAACCATGTCACCTTTTCTAACTATCGTTGTGCTAAGACTAATAGTACTAATACGTTAGTTATTTTATAAATTATAAATTTATAAAATAAGGATAAGTAGGTACTAATAAAAAGACATCCTTTTTTGGCCTTTGGCTTTGGTCCTCTAAATCTAAATTTAAGGATTTAACTGTTTAGCCTAGATTTAGTATGATTTAGATTGGAACGTAGTTCTAGGCTATGATATAGTAAATATAGTTACTTATAGACACTTATAGTACTATTAATATATTTACTATCTTATCTTCTTATCTTATCCATTACAGACGCTCCTTCTATAAAGAAGATTATTGCGTCCTACGCCCATCAGCCTCATCCGTAGTCCGAGTCTAGTCTTGCATTTTTATTGATGTTTTAAATGATGTTAAGTTACTGGTTTTCCTGGTTTGTTCAGGCAACCCATTCCATGCCCGAATGCCACTCGGGAAGAAAGAGTACTTATATAGGCCTATGTGAAGCCGGCTGGCCTAGCGGTTAGCTCACCAGACTGTCAACCAAAAAACCACTTGACACGTCGCGGGTTCGAGCCCCGCCACCGGCAGATCCCTGTCGCCCTACAGGAGTTTTGGGACTAGATGACGTTAATATTGAGTTGTTATCACATGCGCTTAACCGGCAGCAGTGAAACCTCTCACAGATTAATAGTCTTCTAGAGCGCACTGAGCATGCTAAAATAGCATGGATAGAAGCGCTATATAAATTACCATTACCATACTATGCATTTGTTCTTGCATAAGGGACAAGGAAAGTGTTTTTGTCTTTATGTTTATCTGAGCTTTGCAACAGGTTGTTATTGGGTTGTATTTCTAAATTTGAACTAAAAGAGTTTTTAATTATAATTGGTATTATAATGTCAAAAAGTAAAAGCCTTAAAATAAAGTTTAAACAATGATTATTAACTCTTACTAAAATAAAGTTTAAACATTGATTATTAACTCTTACTAAAATTGTGTAATTTATCCTGTCTGTTTGATTAGGGTTAGGGCAAGGGTTAGTTTAAGAAAATAAAATATCTTACTTATAAAATCCTTACAGGAAGTATGAAACATAACTATTTAGAGAAAAGAATTTAAATCTATTCTGAGTTAGTTTATTAAAAATAATAATTATAAAACGTTTTGAATGTTTCTTAAAAATTAAAATAATTTATGTAAAAACTGCAAATCATTATGTTGGCTTTTTATGCAAAAGTATATGAAAATTGTTAGTAAATAGCCTACGATTGTAATAAAAGGGCTTTTTCTGTGTTTTATGCAAACACTGAAAGAGCCCTTCATATTTTTAGAGTTAAGATGTTAATAATGTAGATTAATATTGGTAACTTTTTCATCTACAGATAAATGGCAGGCCTGTGTGTTTATAGGTGTTTAAAAAAGCTTTCACATTACAATAAGCACATTTTAAGACATTCAGAGATTCCGTCAAGCAGACTATTGAAACATGTGTCAATAAAATTATTGCAATCATTTCTTCACACCTCAAGTGAAAATATTTGTTATGCAATGTGCCGATTAGAATCTCGTGGTGTTATTAGACTAGCTGGTAAAGAGACTGGGACTTTCCTTCAAGGTTTGGTTACAAATGATGTTTATCAACTGACAGAAAGTACTGCAGGATCTCCATCTGCCATGTATGCCATGATACTCAATGTTCAGGTGACCCTTCCCTTTTTTTTTGTCTTTTTTTGTTTGCTCTAAGCATCTGTCACAATATAAAACATTATTAACCACAAAGTGCAGCCAAAGAGACACAACTCCCTGTGACTGAGTAGATACTCATAAGCTTCTTTAACTTACCTACCACTGCACCTTCCTATCTTTGAGAGATCATTACAAAGCATGTATCATCAGAAGGTCTGTGCCTGTCATGGTAGAGTTCTAAATGTCGTTTGGCACCAAAAAGGAGTCCTTGTGTATACACTTTTTATGAATCTGTGGCACCTACACTACTACGGAACAGCTTGCCTCAGAAACTGAGAGATTCTGACATAAGAGCCCTTAAAGAAGACCTTTTGCTTTAACTATGTTTTTGTGCCTTTTCTACCCAAACATCTGCAACGGATCAGTGGAAACCGAGTGCACTGAGCATGTTAAAAGTACATGTAATAGCGCGGATAGATGTGCTAGATATTTATTATTTATAACAAAGTCTGCAGTGCTTAAGTTTTATGTTCTTACTTTCAGCGTTGCCTAATGTATTTAAAGAACCCAACTCTTTTTCTCCCCACACTTTTAAACTTCCTGTCATTCATGCTCTGTTCCTAAATATTTTCTAACAGTACATGTAACTGTTGATTGCATACTTTAAAAAAAAAATAGAAACCATTTCAAAATAATGAATTGATACAAAATTTAAGAAACTATTAATTACCTCATTTTCTTCTAGGGACGTGTTTTGTATGATATATTCTTGTATGATGTGACCAAGCCTGAAGAGGATTCAACAGTATTATTACTTGATGTAGATGTTTCAGTCAAATATGAAGTCATCAACTTTTTAAAAAAGTATAGGTTAAGGAGAAAGGTAAAGTTGTCTCCTTTTTTATTTATTTTTTGACCTAACAAATTTGAAATTGGCAAATGCAGCTCCACCGTCCATATGGATCAGTTTGGTCTGGTGGCATGACTTCACCTTTAACCTGATAAATATTCATTGACCAACAGTGAATTTTATTGGACAGAGTTGTCTAGGGGGTAGTGCATTAGTACCTGCACAATGATTACTAATGTAGCTTGCAGATAAACTCGGGTGGTCTAATGGAAGAGCCTTTAATATCCATTCTCTGGTTTGAATTAAGGGGACAAAGACTGCAGAAATTTTAAGTTGAAATGGAGTGTGTCACTGGGTGTACCCTGCTCTTGTATTAGTTTGAGAACTCAAAGTTATCATAGCCACATAAAACTGGATAAAGGTTCTCAGGTTGGGACAAAATGGTCTGAAAGAAATACTTTTGACTGTTAAAATTATAAAAAATTTTATTTAAACAGATGATTGAGATTGCTTCTAAATTTAATTTCTGGTTTTTATCAAAATATATTTTTGAAAACATTAAACTTTTATTAAGACATATTGTTGTAAAAGAACACTTAATTGTTTCTTTTAAGTGAGATCACTTGCTCCTGTTAACACGTACCACAGTATTCTGGGCCAATTGTTATTTCTTTGTGGACCTTTACACAGCTAATTTATATGAGAAAAACTTTGCACAGATTTCTTTTAAAATTCAGATAACACTAGATAATGCAACATTTGTTCTATATTTAAATCTGTTAAATTTGTATAAATCAGGTTGACATTGGTGATGTCTCGGATCAGTTTAAAGTGTGGTCTCAATGGAATGAAGCCAGTAAATCACAAAATGACAAAGAACAGATACAGAAGTTGATGAGTTTCAATGACCCCAGATTACCAATATTAGCAAACAGGATACTCACAGAACAAGACACTTTGGGTAATAAGTGTTACCTGTTTATAAAATGTTCATTATATATCAGAGTATTGGCTTGTAGTCTTTCAAGGACCACGTCTTTGTGGGCTCTTTAAAATTGTTTCAATTTTTCAATAACTAAATTATTTGGGCATTCTTAAAATAACATTAAATAATTTTTTTTTAAACTTTATGGCCAATAAATGTAATTAAAAACCAAAACATGCAAGTTTATCTGAAAAAAGTTCAGTTTTGCTAAATCATAAGTTAAATCTTTATAGATTATTTAAAAAAATACCATATCACTTTAATAGTAGTGCATAACCAGGAGCGAACCCAAGATTTTGTCCAGATGGGAATGAACTTTGGTGTGACAAACATTTACCAAATTTCTTTAGGAATTAGTACAGGTTTTTTTCACTGTTAAAAAGCTGTATTTTTTTTCGCTCCAAAATTAACCCACTCCTATCCCCTACCCACCTGGACCTAACCGAGTACTGGATTTCCTCTGATATACCAAAATCTGAGTGGGAACCGAGTGGAAGCTTCTCTATCGTATATTATTATCATATAAAATTCATTCTTTTGATAATCATTTCAAGATCCCCTTCCCGCACATGTCTGTTACTTACTACAATAGCAGCTAGGACTTTGATTAATTGATCAAGTCCAGATCATGTTATGAAAAGCTTGACAGATATTTAGATATTTAGAGCCATCCTATCTGACAATTGTTGCAAAGTATTCTATAGTTTTAAGTGTGTCGTCATTTATTTGGTGTTAATTACTGTAAATCTTCTGCAGAGAATAAATCTAACCTAAGTGAGAAAGACTTCAGGGTTCACAGATACATGAATGGTATCCCTGAAGGTGTCTTAGATCTGCCACCTGGCAACTGTTTACCTTTAGAGAGCAACTTAGCACTTATGAATGGAGGTAAGAGTTTGTTCAAATGATAGTGCTTAATGATACACCCTATAAGCTAGTTTTACTTGTGCATTAGATTTGACATTAAAATTTATGTATTCAGTAAGAACAATGACACAATTTGACATTTTAACCACACCAGATCACTGTTTTAAATGGGATATGTTAATAGTCATTGGTGTAGAAATCCTTCAAAGTTGTAGCTTTGAATCCTTGTTGATTCTAGGTCTGGACTAGCTTTAAAGGCTGCCCTGTGTAAATTTAAAAGTCATTGCATATTAACTCTGTGCTGGGTAAGCACTCCCCAAATATCTTTTCTAGAAAGGAGTTCATTAATTTATTTATTCTGAAATAAATATAGTCTTGCTTAAGTCATCAAAATGTTAAGGCATAACATACATTTGATTAACTGCTCATATTTTTTTAAAAATACAAAGTTAGGAGTAGAAAAAGGGAAAAATTTTTTAAAATATTTTATTCCTTATTATTTGACAGTTTCCTCTGTAGACCAGAAATTTAAGATCCACTAAAGTACCAGTATTAATTAGTTGTAAATTGTTTTTTTACTTGACAGTCAATTTCCAAAAAGGTTGTTACATAGGTCAAGAGTTGACAGCTCGAACATTTCACACAGGAGTTACACGCAAGCGGCTAATGCCTATATATTTAACCAGGTGAACAAAATGTATATATTTAGTTCATTGTTTAATTCTTCTTATCTGTGACACTGTTGACATTTGTATATGTTGTTAGTTATTTATTAAGTAATAAAGTGTACATTGACATTAATAGTCAACCTTTTACTTTGTCAATTGCCGGTAACAATTTTATAGCAAATGGGCCTAACTTGTTTTGCTTAAAATTCTAAAACATTAATATTTAAGAAGTAGTATGGTTCTGACGGTTAAGTTTCCTTATATTCCAGAATCAAATTTAGAAAAAAATATTTATTGGTTTTAAATTTTTTAAAAATGAATAACCTTTTAGTAGGCCTTACTTCTTAATAATACTGGTATTAATTTCAAATTAATTAAATTTGAAGAAAGGATAGTAATATTAAAAATATGTCAATGAGATGTAAATATAAAAAAATATATTAGCAATTAGGACTCAGACCCCTTAGAATGCTAGAGGAAAGAAGGGCAAAAGTGAAGTAGTACCGGTATATTACACTACACAAACCATTAAATTCTAACTTAGAAATATAACACAACAACAATCTATTACAATACATAAGTAAACATAGGAATAGAAACACTTTCTTATTCAATATGCAAGAACAAACACATGTATGCTCTCTTTCAACCTGAATGGCACCCTGGTATGGAATGGTTTGCCTGAACAAACCCTGAACAAACCAGGAAAACCAACCACTTAACAACATTTACAAGAACACTAATCAAAATGCAAGACTAGACCAAACCACAGATAAACATGAGACACAATAATCTTCTGTACAGAAGAGAAGATAAGGACTGTGACAATCAAAGATAGCTATTGGCTTTTAGGCCTGAACAAATGTTTTGACACTCAAGATGTCATTCTTTTTTTATCTGTCATTTTCACAGGTATGAAAATTAAATATATGTTTACCCCCCTTTTAATTTCATCACTCTCTCTTTCTTTTATTCATTACTTTGACAGGTATAACAATAGATGGATAAATATTATTGTTTGTAGTCCTAAACAAATGTCGATTTTGACATTGTTTAATTTTTCTCTGGACTACTAAAACAAACACATGCACATATTACACCAACATTATGATGTAAATTCATATTCTTACAAGCTAAAATTATTTTTTATGTAATGTTTTTTTCTTAACACAAATATTTAGATTTTTATTTAGCAAATGTTACTCCCCTTACAGGGCTTGGTAGCAGAGTGGTAACGCGTTCAACTGTGGATTTGAAGGTCATGGGTTCAAATCCTGGTGGAGGCTAGGATTTTTTCCCAGGACTTGAGGGTGATCCTGAGTCTACCCAGCTCTGATGGGTACCTGACTTTAGTTGGGGTAAAGTAAAGGCGGCTGTATAAAGCGCTGGCCACACATCCCCTAGTATGCCATGGCCACAGAAACTGGTGAATGCTGCTTCACCAGCCCTACGATCAGTTTGGTCCGAAGGGTACTTCACTTTTACTCCCCTTACACTGGAAAACTAAAAGCTTTGAAAGTTTCAAGGCTTCCCTGAAGTTAAGACTTAACAAGTTTTATTTATGGTTCTTACACTGTTTATGCAAATTAACTAACTCCACACCTTTTTTTTTTCATTTGTTAGATTAAAAAGATATTGTTGTGTAAAGTTAGTTTTTCTTGAGTTGTAATGAACTGGAATGTAAGGACTGTAATATTAATGAAAATTATTACTTTGGTTTTTCCATTTCAGTTCCTCTAGAGTTACTGTTGATACAACAATCACATGTAAGGAAAATGGAAAAAATGCAGGAAAGATCCGTAGCTTAGAAGGAAATTATGGACTAGGTTTGCTCCGACTAGAATATATTCAGGACGAGCTCATACTTGAGGCACAAGATAAACAAATAATTTCAGTAAAACCTCATGTACCTGAATGGTGGCCGAAAACAGCCATCACAATACGAGGGACATGAGAAATAATTTTTTTTTAATTATCCATCAAATGATATTATCTGATACGAATTATAGTAATTAAATATTTTAAGAATGTATAGATTGTGATATGATTTTAACCTTTTTTTTAATATATAAAAAGGAATATTAACTTTTTACACAAAGACATCCAAACCAATTTAATGTATTGATTAGGAAAAAAAAGTATGTTAATGAAAAATGAGCATCAAAACATGCAGCATACTGTCAGTGATAGATTAATGTATAAAATAAAGATGCCAATAATATTCACTTATAATATATACTAGAAAAATTACAATTGACCTTGTGTATAAAAGTTAAAGGTTTTAGAAAGACCTGCAAGTGACTTTTGTAAAAAAAAGAAATGATTGAATTGGACTTTTTCTTGATCACACATTTTTTCCCCAAGTTAGCACATCAAATAAGTATAAGAATGGCCAATCTTCTGACTTGACCTTCCTTGGCCGCAGTAAACAGTTGAATTGCATTGTCATTAGTGTTTTATACACATTTTTTAATGGGAAAATACTATTTATTGCTGTGATATTAGTAAATAAAATATATTAATAAAAAAAAAGGGAAATAATATAATTACATGTACTTAAAAAGCTACTTTTTAAAATTAGCAGTGCTTATTGGGATAGTAAAAGTGATTTTCTGTTTTAGACAAGCGTATGCTTGTATGAATTTGGTGCACAAAAACCTAACTATATTGTCAGACAAGTGACAAGTTTGAAAACAACTCAATTACTTTTGGCCCACAGTATAAAGCATTACCAGTTTGCAAATAAAAATGGACTTGTTTCAGAACAATATATTATTTTTTAATCATGCTCATAGTTTTAAACCTTAAAATATTCATTTTATGCATGAGAAAGAGTTTTTACATTTTTCTTGTATATATTTTGTTTTTATGAAATGGTAGAATGTCATTGCGTGTTTGTCATGTTTTCAAGGATCTCAATTTTTGTTGTCTTTTGATTGCGGTCAGTACCTCAATGCAGCTAAAAGCTAAATCTGAGGACCTGGGTAAGCCAATATTTATTTTAAGCCGAACAGAATCTAAGCTCTGCCTGACATTGACATGAGTTTCACTATAGATGTGCCCTTTGTTCACATTGTTTAATTTATGTCCTGCAAGCATTCATTTTTTTTAAAATGTCGCCTTTTGATTCAAGATAAGGAAAAAATAGAGACAGTAGCTCTGTCTCTGAGGTTATTCACATTTGATAGTTCAAATGAATTTGTATTCTAGCATTAAACCCTTTTTTCAAATGAATTTGTATCCTCGTAGCATTAAACCCTTTCCTTTCTCTTTCTCCACATCATAAAGCACACCCCTGTCAACGGAGCTCGAGATCAAAAACATAAATTGCTATTATCAATGCAAACATTATATAGTATGTAACAATAGAACATACATTTATTTTGTTAACTTTGAGTAATTCAATAATTCATCATTTGAATGTAATTTATTAATAATATAAACATAAATATTTTATGAAATTGACTTGATCTTTTTTTGTTGTTGTATTTTACAAATAGCCTACTTAATAATTGTGTTTAGTTAGATGCTGTTTGATTAAATTCATGGTAAAATAAAGGGCTCAATACCTACCGGTATATTAAAACCACCAAAGGTATATATATATACCGGTATATCACATTGTCTTTCATACTTAAAGTAAAAGAGTGCCAAAATCAAGAACCAAAGTATAAAAAATTGGATTTGAAATACTGTCAATCTCTAAGGGTGCAAATATATCCCCCCTGAAATTTTTGAAAAGTTATATCTCTTCCTCCCCTGAAAAAATGTCTGGTTTTGCCCCTGTCCGCAACCCTCTTTATGTCTAATGCTTCCCACAATTTCTTATCAGCTCCGGAACTTGTTAACTAAATATGTGATCTGGGCTCTTAATGGTAATGGAATGATAGTAGCCAATTACGGTAAATTAATTTATGATGAAACTGCAAATTGCTTTTAACCAAATTACATGAGGCAAATCTAGACTCAAATAATGAATACATCTTAACTAGTGTAAATATGGCCTGCAAAAAAAATGCAACTGAATTTAGGTAAAAATATTTATATCATTCTATGTTGTTTTTTTTTAACTTCGTTTATTAAAAAATAATTAAAATTACTTTAGCGAAATTTACAAAAGACTGTGTTTTTTTTAAGTGGTTTATCGGGATTTCCCTCAAACTAACAAGCCAAATAATTTTAAGAAAGTCACATGACCACGCACTCGAACCTAAACAAGCATTCAAGCATGCCAAGCTTTACGATCAAATAGGTAATAAACTAATTATTTAAATACAATTGTAATAATAATCAGTTTCTACTATTCATTGTTTACATTATTTTACTCCAGTTGAGGCTTTGCTTAATTAATTATATAAACAGGAAGTCTTGTCGAAATGGAGTAGGCAGTAGCTACTCAGTAGAGTAGGTAGGCTACTGAGTAGGCCGCTCTAAGTCTAAGTTACTCTAACTCATAAATTTTGATACAACTCATAATTCATAATCAATGATAATCTGAATAATCATAATCTAATTTAAGACTCTTAAGTTCTCAACTCTTGTTCTTAACTTCATAACACTCATAAGTCTATAGGCCTAATAAATAATAGGCTACTGTCTAAATCTAATACTATATTGAACTAGTATATTGTCTATATGCTACTATATATATATTATATATATGTATATATATATATATCTGCTTAGATAAAGTTTAAACTAAAGCTAAAATAATAAGTATAGTATTATAATATAGTAGACTATAGGCTAATACTATAGTATAGTAATAGCTAATAAAGTTCTCATATATATATAGTATATACTATATAGTTAGGCCTACTATTCATACGACATTATAGTTCATTATAGTTTGCCTTCATTTCTAAAAATCCAAAACAAATATTATTAGGCCTACATTTTAAAAAACCACTAGGTTAATATTATAACTTTACTATAGGCCCTATTAAGGACATAAATATATTTCTCAAATAAACAGACTCCCACACAACTATCATACTATTACGGTAACAGTGACGTATTGTAACTATTCATACAAGTTGATGAAGTTGTCAATATAGACTGCTCTATTAATTGTCTTAATGGCTGATGGGCAATTAAAAATCAGATTTATAATGATACAAATTCAAAAAGATTTTCTAAATCTCTCTGCTCTATCCGTGATGGAAAGGAGCCGACCCTTTCATCTAAATCTGATGTAGCTGCTGTGCTCTATGAGAGACTTTGTTTATTAGGCAGTCTAGGCCTATATATATATAGATCTATACAGTGTTTGATCATTGAAGTGGCACTATCATACCAGCAGGTAATAGCGAAGGTGAAGATGCTACCATGCAACAGTCGCTGTTGGTACCACCAATTCATGATGGTGTTATTTATATAAAATTGCTGTAATTTCCTTAGACAAAAAAAAGCTTTCCGTGAATTTTCTTATAGAAATTTTGGCAGTGGTCTAGGCAAGTTAGCTTGTTGTTGATAGTAATGCCTAGGCTAGATATTTATATTGCAAGACTTGATCAATTATTTGGTAGTTTATCAATCAAAGATCAATAAGTTGGTGTTTTTCCTTCAAAAATTCTACAATAATATAATGTCTTTTATTTTTATAACACTCAATATTTGGTAATTGTTTTTACACCAATGTTAAAGTTTGAAATTGTTGTTTGATAGTGTTTTTCATCAGCGGAAACAAGAATGACATGAGTGCATCATGATTAAGGGTGCTGTGTCGATTGCAAGACTTTGAATGTTATTGGTGTAGATGGTATATAGGAGTGTAGAGTGAATGCACCCTTGTTGTGCTCCAGTGCTTATGTCTCTTATTGGCAAGGCATGTCTCTCTAGTATCTCTCTACTCTGACAATCTCAGGAAGGTTTATAAGAAAATGCATGACCCAGGCTAGGAGGCTTTGACATTTCATTATAATATCTGTACCTACCTATGACAATATGTAGGTCATTGTTGTAAGAAAATTCTTTTTTTGTTCAGCACGAACACGAGTATATATAATCATTTATGTCTTCCAGATGGTATAATAGTTATTGTATGCGTTTCCCAAGACTTATTAAAAATTAAGCAGAAAAATGAAAAACAACTATTCTGCACAAAGTTGTATCATTCGTCCACTTATTCTGTCTGGTCCTGATGCTTTGGCTTTGTTTACTTTTCTTAACATTGATATATCCCAACATGTTGACTGAAACATTTTTTACTTTCATCTTGATTTAAATGATGGCATTATGTCTTTGAGAACAAGTTTATAAAATTGATAGTAAAATTAATCAGTAAAATTAATTTGATTCCTTATTGACAAATTTATTAATATCATCATTCACACAGTGTTTCATGTTTGGGTACAAAGTCTGTGATATTATTTATTGTTCAATGATATCTAAGTAAAATGTGAAGAGTGGATTAAAATTTTTAACGAGCAAAGAATGGTTAATTTTGATAGTAATTTGGTTTAGAATTGGATTTATTAAACAAAATTTACATATTATCCATTTTAAAAAAAATTACCATTATTCCCATATAACTAACAATTGTATATTAGTATTAGGCAATCTAAGTGGTCCCTGTTTTGAATTTTGTAAAATATGTTGTCACTTTCTCATGCATTTAAAATTAATGTTTAAAAAAAAAACTATTAGCCTATATATCAAACTGCTAAAGCAATACTTAAGGCTCTTTAACTCTTAAAAATTATAATTGAGCAAATATACATATTTGAAAACTTATATCTACCGGTAATCAGATTTAATAGAAAATTTTTAGTTTATTCAAATTTCATACTAATGTATGAAAACAAAGATTTTTGCTGTGTAAGGAAAGTGTTAAAGCATTGTATTGTTAAGTTAAGTAATCAGCCATTAGCCACTGCATATCTGGTTAAAATCTGTGCAGAGCAGCTGTTAGAAAAAGCAGTGTCCAGCAAGTCACTAGTAGGCCTATAAAGTAGGTCAATGAGCACCTAACAAAAAGGTAAGATCCAGGTTACTCCTATTGATTGTACATAGACATTTTCACATAATTTAATATCTTTAGTTTTTTACAATGACCTTAAAAGTACAGATGCTTGCATGCTTATGTTTATAATACAATAAATGCCAATCAATGGCTTAATAGCTTCTTAATATAAAAAGTTTTTATCTACCGGTATATAAGTTAGAGGGGAGCTGAATTATGATGCAAAACTCTTTGGCCCTTTTATATATTCCAATACCCGCCTAAGAAGCCTAAAATGTCACTTATAGTGAATTTGAAAACAAAAAAAAAGTTTATCTGATAACACAGATCTTATACCAAACACAGTACATACAGTACATGCTATATGATTGACCTAAAAAGATACCTACTGATGTAGAAAAGGAATGTCCTTGGCTCAACATCAACAATAGACCTAATGCAATACTGGCGCTTGTATGTTAGGTTTATATTTTGGTAATAACACAAAACAATAAAATTAACATATGTTTCAGAAGTTTCATTCTATTAAAAACATTTTTGGGCTAGTTAAAATTACTCTTAATAAACCATTACTTGCAAATACATTTCATATATTATATGGATCAATTTGGTCAGATGGGATACTTTACTTTAAAAAAAATATATTATAGCAAACAATTTTGCTGCAAAAGTTATCTAGATGTGTATAGAATAGTCACCAAACACCTGAACTAGTACACAAGTATGTTACACTACCACAACCTTAAAGATAATAACTGCATGAAGAAATTAAGTGGATGATTAAAAGTGTAATAGCTATAAATTACCCAGAGTTACCCGAAATGACTAATCTATATATAGCTACAGATAACAAATTTACTGACAAAAATAAAGAAAAAGTTTCAATACATTTTAATAAGGTAAAAGTTAACTTCAACAAATAGAAAATTTGTTAATTTAAAAATATTTAATTTAAAACAATATTTAAATATTATCCGAATCTACTGCCTATAAAACCTAAATGAAAAAAAAATGTCATAAGACACATTTTATTTAAAGCATACCGTAATCTATACTATCCAAACTAAAATTGCATTTAGCAATTAGTGCAAGGATTTGCAGCACCGTAAAAGTTGAAACTACTGAAAGACAAAAGAACAGTGGAATGAAGACACTGGAAGAGAAGATATGAAGGAAATATTATTAGGTTTCATAAATTTTAAATGGCATTACAGTTTACATAGTCAACAAATTCAATATATGTGATTATATATTATACAAAATATCTTTTGGAGGAAGCTTCCAATAAAATGCAATTAAAATCACTAAAAAAAAAAAATATATAAAAAAGACAATTAAAAAAGTAAGACTATTTTGAGGCTGGTAAAACAGCTATTGAAGTATATATTTGTGAATGTGTGTCCATCACAATGGCCAGCCCCCTTATACTTTACCCAAATAATTTCAATAACTGTCTGATATTTTGTATAATAGACTCTTATTGTCAGACACCCATTCCAATATTGGTAAAATTCAGAGTCTCTTAGTTTACACTGTAACTCAGACCGATTGGGTGAAATACAGGTGACCAAGCATCTTACTGGCCACACAATGCACTTGAATGCCATTAACTCCTTCACCAGCCCTAGGGACAGAAATATATATGGAACTTAGTCTGTAACTACTTACTGACTGTTAATGTGGTATAAAATATTTTAAAATATCCAGCAAATATTTTAAAATTTAAGTATAATTATTCAGTATAAGAGTTTGAGGCAAATTAAGTTCTATTACACATGCTTTTTTTACAAGGAAATGCTGGTAGTTTATTACTGTAAAACTATTGTTTATCGTGTCCTTTAACTTATTTCAGTTGTCTGGTAAAGAAAAATACATATTTTAAAAATGGGAAGTGTACAGGATACAACTCCATTAACCCATGTCTCAAGTGTTAAGGTAGGACTTTTAAATTTTCCCTGTGGAAGCTTAAAATATTATTTTTTAAAATTTTTAAACAAACAAGTATTAACAAATAATTTGAACTGACTGTAAACTGATTGATTTTTTTATTATTGGTAATTTGAATTAATAAGTTTGACTGCATTTTAGAGTAAGCTATTTTATAGAGTAAAATAATGAATTTAATAATGTAAATAGTTTATTATAGATAGAGACCTGACCAAATAAAATAAGTTCAAACTCAAACTTTGTTAATTTTATTTCCTTTTGGGTTTTAGAAAACATAAAACCAACTAAATCTAATTCAATGTCTCAGATATGTCTTTTTTTTTTATCCCAAAGTTTTTAGTTACCGTACTTTGATTTCATATTTATTTGTTTCAATATGATTTCTCAAGGGAGAATTAGGTCTATATGGTCATCACACTCATGGGCTGACAGTATTGACTACTGCTGTATTTGCAGTTGGGGAGATGGCAGGTTCCGGTGTACTGGCATTACCAGCAGCGCTTAAAGGCACAGGTGAAAAGAATTTAAAAATTCTCAGAGGATTCAATGTATCAATGCAATGTGCATATTTCTCGGTTTATTCTCTATTTTTAAGAATGCTTCTTTTGTTAATCAAATTATCTTGATTAAGCAACTCTTCCCTTCATATTTTAATTTCAAATATAAACATCTGTTTGTTGATTGTTGTAGGTTACATTGGTATTCTGTGTTTGTTAATTGTTGTAGGTTACATTGGTATTCTGTGTTTGTTAATTGTTGTAGGTTACATTGGTATTCTGTGTTTGATAATTGTTGTAGGTTACATTGGTATTCTGTGTTTGTTAATTGTTGTAGGTTACATTGGTATTCTGTGTTTGTTAATTGTTGTAGGTTACATTGGTATTCTGTGTTTGATAATTGTTGTAGGTTACATTGGTATTCTGTGTTTTTTAATTGTTGTAGGTTACATTGGTATTCTGTGTTTGTTAATTGTTGTAGGTTACATTGGTATTCTGTGTTTGTTGATTGTTGTAGGTTACATTAATATTCTGTGTTTGATAATTGTTGTAGGTTACATTAAAATTCTGTGCTTGTTAATGGTTGTAGGTTACATTGGTATTCTGCTGAACATAATGTGTGCCATAGTGTCTGCCTACACTGGCATGCTGCTGGGCAAATGTTGGTTGATGGTGCTTGACAGATATTCAGAGTACAAGGAACACTCTAGGTATCCATATCCAGCCATTGGGCAGGTCACATTTGGAAAACCTGGCAGGTGATAAGTCTCCGTCTTCTATTTCTATTTCTTAGCATCCTTACTAACTGTCTGCTAATCTCTTTAAATATAGCATCTAAGAACATAAATCTTTCTGTCTGTGATATTTATTAGTTTGTACAGGTTCTAAATCACCTCTTAAGTATATGGTGTGGTTGTAGAAAGCTGGAGTGGTATTTTGAAGGTTATATAGAGATGTAGTTTATATATTTGTATACATTCAACCATTTGGATTGGATAGGGACATTATTGCATTGGTCAGTAACTTCTTGACCTACTGAAAAATAATAAAACTGGCATCCCATGTGTAGTGGATTTCTATTTAATAGAAGAAAAAAGCACTTTGGCCCAAAGTGTGACCTTATTAAGCAAAAGAATACATTCTTTTATGCTTTTTTTAGTCTATAAACTTAAGGTTTATGTAAATTGAAAAGGGAAACTATGATTTTTAGATTTCTTTCTCCAGATGATTTAAATAATGAAAATTCTGCAAAGAAATCAAAAGTTTGTAAAAATAGAATATTGTATGGTTTTACACACATTTTTGTTCATTTTGACTTACTGTACCGTGTACACATACACTACCTCCTTCCTGGGTCCAGGGTGCATCGTAACATGATAGTTTTACACTTTGCCTGACCCAGGCTAAAACGGAATGCTATTGTACATTTTTGGTATTCCTAAACTAATGTTGTTTAACATTTAGTAATTAACAAAGATATTTTTACCATCTGATAATAATGACAGTTTATTTCAAAATATTTTCTAATCCAACACTGTCTTATTTTTGTATGCAGACTTTTAGTATCCTGTAGTATCAACTTCACATTATTTGGTGTGTCTGTGGTTTTTTTACTGCTGGCCTCAGAGAACATCCAATCACTGATTCAAGATGCTGGTGGCAACATGTCCTTCTGCTATTGGCTTTTAATAGTCGCTGGCTGTCTACTTCCTGTCACATGGCTGGGCACACCTAAAGACTTTTGGTAAAATATATTTATTTTATTATTAAGTTTTGAGGTAATTATTCAGTAGCATGAGTAAGGTATCCATTGCAGATCATGTTGGTCACCAGTCACCATGTCAGCGCTCACCAGTTTTAGTGTAAATGGCATACAAGATAATTGTGTGGCCAGCACAAAACACATCCACCTTAAATTTCCTAAACTAGTGTCAGGTACTAATAAGAACTAATAAGTTACCTGGATTCAAACCAAATACTTTCAGCCTGGTAACTCCAATGCCCTGTCCCTATACCACCAGTAGAGTGAAACATTTTCAGCTTTCAAGCATATGTTTACTAATTTTCCTTTTGACATCTTTTCAAGAAAACTTTTTTATTTTGTGAAAAATTTCTTTCAAACTGCTGATTAAGATGTTATCAACGGGTAAATAGGAATTATTTCTCAAAATTGTTGTTTGTAAATCAAACCCCACATTTTTTTTATAGAGTTTTAGAGTTGTTTTTTTTACTTCAAATGGGGATTTAAACTGATCATTGATTTTTTTCTTTTCATAGGATATAGTTCAGTAACAATATGTTAGTTACAATGGGCTAGTCATATGACAATTTTGTTTCCAGAATTCTCATTGAATGGCATTCTACCAAAAGCTTATGATAGATGATACATAACTGATGATAGATACTGGGCATTTAGGGTGTCGAGAACTTTTAAAAGGTTTTACTGAAGATATCACATTAATAAAAAATCTTCTTTTAGGCCAATTGCTGTTGGTGCAGTGATTGCCACAAGTATAGCGTGCTGTGTTATCCTGGCCAACATAGTGGAGGATGGCAAAACTAGGCCACCGGCCTTTCACCCCAGCATTGATTTCAAAGGGTTTTTCTTTGCTTTTGGCACCATATGTTTTGCTTTTGGTGGGCACCCAGCATTCCCAACATTCCAAGCAGATATGAGAAATCCTGAAAAGTTTGGCAAGGCAATATTCATTGCCTATATGAGTAAGTCATTTAATTAAACATGTGTTAAGTTTCTGTCTCTTTCTTTTGAGAAATTTGAGTTTATGTAATCTCATTAATATACTTCAACATCCTTCTGTCTCAAGATACGATGCTACATCACCGTGGGTTGGGGTTGCATTTCCTCGTATGGCTAAGCAAACCTATCCTCTAATGGCAGTCTCTCTTTTGCAGTTTCTTAGTTAAAGCCACAATAGAATTTGTTTTAATTTACTCATCATATATAAAACAAAATATTTTAGTGAAGTAAATAATATTCACTTTTCAACTCTACGCCTCAGAAACTTTAATGTCACATCTATTTTTACTCTTTTTTTTCTTATTGCCGCCAAATGCTGTTTGGTTATAAATGATGGCAACTTGGCTACACTGCTTTATTAAATTTCCTGACTTGCAAATTTAAGGACTTGTTTCATATAGTAAATATTTTTTGCTTTGTCAGACTTTAAACAAAAAAATGTAAATATAAAATGCTCGTTCATGCACACTTTTTTTCATTGAGTTTTGTTTCCAAGATGTTAGTAAAAGTAAAATTTCTCAACTCTTTATCATTGGTAGTTGTTTTACTTATGTACCTACCTGTGGCTATCAGCGGCTATATGGTGTATGGCAAGGAGGCCCAGGACAACATACTGCTGAGTGTGTCAGCTGGCCCGATGCGGTACACTGTGGAAATACTCATCACCCTCCACCTTATATGCAGTTTCATCATAGTGATCAACCCAGTGTGCCAGGAAGGGGAACAACTGCTGCATATACCTGCAAGTAAGTAGGCATAGAAAAAATAAGTGGCCTGAATGCTGAATGAATGTCAGTTTAACAAAGTTAAAATAAGATATTTGGCCTTTTTCTAGCGATCTAAATACATCCCATTTTCATGCTGTGCTGGCATATTGAGGGTCCTGAGTTTAAATGCTTGTGAAGGCTAAGATTTGTTTCTGAAACAAAATCCACCAGTATTTGATTACTGGCTACACCTCCTCAGATATGAGGAGACCACTATAAACAGACTCCAATCAGGACACACCAGACTGCTGGACCATCAGTACCAAATTGGACTAAGCCACACTCTTGCATGCCCATTTCAAATGGGATTCCAAACTCGAGAGCAGATACAAATTACACATAGAAAACTGACACCTGGTCTGCCACCATGGAAGAAAAGCTCTGTACCCTAAAGTCTCACAAAAAGAGTCCAATTTATCAGAAAGACGGTACTGGCAGTCTGATCTGTAAAGGGAATAATAAAATGCACAAGAAGCACTTTCAGGGTCTGGAGTGTGTCCCTGAGTCAACCCAGCTCTGATGGGTATATAACATTAATTGAAGCGAAATTAAAGGTGGCTGGCCATTGTGCTGACCACACAATCCTTAGAATGCCTCGGCCATGAATGGAAACTCTTGTGAACGCCATTTCACAGACCCCATAGATCAAATTGGTCAGACAGGGATTTTTTTTCTTTTCTACAAAAGTAATGAAGTAATGTGGTCAAGCTTCAGACTTTTAGATTTCAATTCTGGAGGACTTGTGTTTAAAAATCATATTGATAAACTTTTTTTGTTATTCATTCTCTCAGTTGTGTCAAGAGTCTTTAAGGGTTAAGGTACTTGACATCAGTTGAGAAAAGTAAAGGTTAAGTGAACATTATGCTGTCCACAGGAATGGGTATTACTCTACCCCTATTGACTGATCAGTATATAAGGTGACAGGAACTAATGTATAATTGACAACTTAACCTATTAAAAGAAATATGTAGAAATCATTCTTTCTTGTTAAGATATTTCAGAATCATATTGTTTTTATTTGCAGGTTTTGGAATTAAGCGAGTTCTATTTAGGACAGCAGTGATGGTGTTAATATTATTTGTGGCAGAGTCCATCCCTCGTTTTGGTGCCATTCTCTCTTTAGTTGGTGGATCAACTACCACACTCTTGGCCTACATTTTACCTCCAGTCTTTTACCTGAAGCTGTGTTCAATGGAGGGGAATTGGGAAACTGTGTAAGTGGCCTGATGGTTGCTCAATTATTTAAACACTTTACACTTTTAAGGACTTGAGCCATTGAGGCTCAGCAAAATGCAGAGAGCCTGAAACCTGGCCTGATCTAAAGGTGCCTCACTAAAGGAAAAGATTTTCAGCCCAAAGCCAAGTCTCCTGAATATGATTATTAATTAAAAGTATATATTACTTAAGAAAAATTACAAAAACATGAAATAATTTAAATAACATTTTTCAATACAGTTGATTGAATTTATTAATGGATTGATGATGTGTAATACAGAAATGAAAAAATGTTTTAAAAAAATTCAATTAGCAGCTTATTATGCAAAACTTTATAGCTGTATCTGATCTCTTCATTAGTGTAGACTTAGGGCACTTTTTAGGGAACATTTTTTTGCACTTGTTGACCAACTTCCTTATTCATGGTATACATGGGAATATTGTGTCCAACACAATGCCCATTGTCCTTTTGGTTCACTAAAGGTTAGAGAAGCCCTTATCTTATACATTGCAGACACTCCTTCTATAGGGAAGAATATTGCGTCCTACGCTCATCCGTGGTCCGAGTTTAGTCTAGCATTTTTATTAATGTTTTAAATGATGTTACGTTACTGGTTTTCCTGGTTTGTTCAGGCAACCCATTCCATGCCCGAATGCCACTCTGCCCATAGGCCCATGTAAAAGAAAAAAAATAAAGGCTTTAACTAGGTTTGAAGCCAAGACCCTCAGGATGGTAAAAGTGCACTGTGCTTTTTAAATACTGAATCTATTCAACTTCAAATTTTGGTTTGGTTTAGGGAAAATGAATATAAAAATATCTAAAAATAAATACTTATACATAAAAGTATTATTATTTACCTTTTTTTAATTTTTCATTATTTTGTTTCGTTTGTGCCAGGAATGCCTCACTTCATGAAAAAGTTGCCTGTATTGAAATAATTGCCATAGGAGCCATCGCTGGCATTGCTTCAACTTACTCAGCAGTCTCTGACTTGGCATCTAGCAGTTTCTCTAAGCCTTGTTATGTCTGACAGCTTCATGAACATTATATTGTTTTGAACATTTTATATGGTTGAACATTTTATATTGTTCAGTATTTTAGTGATGAACATTATAGTGTTGAACATTTTAGTGATAAGCATTATATTGTGGAACAATTTTGTGATGGACCTTATATTGTTAAACATGTAATGATGAACATTGTATTGTTGAACATTTTATATAGCTCAACATTCCAGTGATGGACCTTATATTGTTAAACATGTAATGATGAACATTGTATTGTTGAACATTTTATATAGCTCAACATTCCAGTGATGAACATTATATTGTTGAACATTTTATATTGCTCAACAGTTTAGTAATGAACATTATACTGTTGAACATTTTAGTGATGAGCATGATATTAATGAACATTATATTGAAACAACTTTTTTTTTCTAATGAAAAAAAATTATTGAACACAAAGAAAAAAAGAACAAAGCTATAAAATTTCTTTTCATATTTGTTTTACTCACTTGAATACATTATTGTTGTTTTTAAATAGAGATGTTAAATTTTATTTCTATTTATCAATGAACATTAAACATAGGGGCTGCTAAAAACAAACATTTCTTTTTGGAAACAAAAGCCAAGCTTATTGTATTGCATAGGTTCTCAACCTTTTTCGGCTCACCGCCCCCTTTTAAACAATTTTTCCGATCACCGCCCCCTTCCACTATTTGTAGCTTGTTTTTTTATGTTTTTTTTTTATTTTTTTTATTATTTTTTTACAACAAAATGGTACTAGCATAAAATCTACTTTCCACAAAAGAGGGTGATAAGAATGCAATACAAAATTATTGCCAAAACTCACAGCTTAACTGGTTTGATATTACTACAACCTTCTTAGATGTAGATCTTTTTTTTTTTAAGTGGAGGAACATTGACGATTTTAAAACTATTGAATAAATGGAAACATGTGTTTAATTAAAGGGAGATAATTAACCCGTTACATTTGAGCTAATATTTCTAATGTTTTTTTTTTCTTTTATAAAAAAATTAATGGTTTACAACATAGAAGTTTCAAATGATCAAACTGTAAAAAGTATTTGAAAATTATATAAATATTATATGACTAGAGAATTTATATGTATATTTTAAAACATTACATTAACTACCTAGTCTGTATGATTACTACGTATTTATTCCACATAATGGTACTACTGAAAAGGTGAACATCTCAAAATCATTAATTACATCAAACAACGTGTAGATCTTTGCCTTTTGCCAAGTTGTGCTTTTCACAAATGTGTGGGAAGTCTTAGTCACCCCCCTTCCCCCGGAGCTCTGGTTCTCAAAACTCAAAACAATACAAGCCGAGAAGGCCCACAGGAGGGGCAATGGGTAAAATACCGACGACGCGCCTCCTAATGGAAAAAAGTATTCCGGTCAAACTATCATACATGTTATTAGCAGATGCCAGGGCGACACGGATCGGTCGATGGCAGGGATAGAACCCGCCACGTGTCGGTTGACAGTCCGGTGAACCAACCACAGGACCAGCCGGCCGCACTGACCATACTTATCTAATGCTGACCCCTACTTCTTCGAAAACTCATTGCGATTCCTTTTTTTTTTAAATATAAGACTATGTAGGCCTACTGTTGGGGGATATCAGATATTTAGCAGCACTTGCGTTTACATCACATTTCATAAAAAGAATACTCGATTCAAATAGCTGAGGTGTTCAAATTATATTAGGTACATTTGTAACGCCCACTTGCCCTTCACCGTCCCCAATCGCCCCCGGGAACGTAAGCACCCCCCTCAAGCCCCCCGGGGGGCGATAACGACCCCGTTGAGAACCTGTGTTGTATTGCATGAAAAAGTCTAAAATATAAAATTCATAGATTTGGATTTGGGGGAAAACACTGAAATAAAAATTAGTTTTTCAAAGGAGTGGAACATTTTAAACTTATAGTTCTTATTTTTTTTATTAATCATAAGTGATGTGCTGGAAACTTGTTCAGATAATGTTTAAATGAACTGATTGTGCAGAAAATGGAGGACTACAAAAATGATTATCCATAAAATCTTAGTCAAATGAAGTTAAGCTGTTTTTTTACACATATTTTTAAAAAGATTTTACTATTTTATTCTGTCAACTGTTTTAATTGTATAATATTTGCAAGCTGTTCTGTTGTTGCTTTTTAAATAAATATTTTTGCTGATGATTGTCATTATATATTCCAGTTCATGGAAGGTGTTTATCTAGTTTCTATCGATTCATTGAATCAATAAAAATTGTTATTGAAGTTCATTCTGTACATATTTATATTGATGGCACACCAAAAAAGATATGCCAATTTAAAATCTTTATGTGGGCCTTTCTAATTTTTCTATAAATCCTCATTTCTTACATTACAAACAGAAAACCATATTGAAGAATGTATTGATTACATTTATTGTTTATTGACAAATAATGGCAATAATTTAAATATGTATTTTTATTCTTTGTCTTAATGCAAATAAATAATTTTGATGAAATGTGCTGTTTGTTTATTTATGTATCTAAATATTGAATTATGTTTTTAAAAATCTTCATAATGAAGATGATTTTTAAACTTTGAAGATGTTAAGTTTGTAAATGTGATATATTGATCATTATTTATTAGCCAATAAAAATATTCAACTCATGGTCTTTGAGGTTGTTTGTTTTTCTGTATTAACAATACACTTTACATATGCATCCTCAGAAAGACGTTTTTCACACAAAGAAACGAGGATTGATTGCATGTTGAAAAAAAATTCCTTCTAGACTATATCTTTCGCAAATCAAATTCTTGTTTTAAGTCCAATTAACGGTCGTTGTTTTTTTTTTTACACCTCTGCTCTATTAATAAATCAGCGACGTACAATGTTGGTAATTTCGAGATGAATTCTCTTTTCCTGGTTTCCTGCTGAAAGCGCACACTATATAATTATGCTCAGTGATCACTAACTTTGAGCTACAAAGGGCGTAACACTGTAATTTGATATTCGACCCAATTATTCAAACGTATTCCGATTGCATGACATTACTTTTGTAATCTTCAATATCTATTCGTGTGTGAAATGATAATCTAATTAAGCGCTTAATAATAACTACACATTGAATCACAGCACGACATTCTTTTTTTTTTTTTTTGCGCCAGGTTCAGAAAAAACAACATAATTTATAGGCCTACGTTTTACGGACGTTCCTTCTATATAGAAGATTTTTATTACGTCCACTAGGCCCAAAACTCCTGCAGGGATTGAACCCGCGACGTGTCGGTTGACAGTCCGGTGAATTAAAAATGTTGTTTTGTAGATAGGCTACTTTATGCTTCATGTTATAAATCAGGCACTTCCCTAACAGCACACTATAGACCTATTAGACCAACATAGGTTCAATATTTAAATATTGGTCCAAATTGAAAAAATATAATATGCTGTTAGGGTTGTTCTTGACATCCAGAATATAGACTATAACAATAGGCCTATCTTGCAATGAAAGTTACTAAACGTAGGCTATTACTGATAACAAATAGATACAGATAATGAGATGCATTACTTGTACCGTCACAAACAATCAAATATATAAAAAAAAAAGATTATTAGTCAGGTCAAAGATTGAACTGATCTATTTAATGACCTAACCAACCAAAAAACCGTACCGAGGAAAGAGAGGCAGAGGTGTGTGTTGATACTGGGTGTAAAAAGCAAGTAGGCATACGTGAAACGATCATCTCCATAAATCTATCAGTAACAGTGTGTGTTATACTTCAATTAAATATCCAAGTCGCCTGGATTGCGTTTTGTGTGTTGTTTTGGGGGAATTTTTATAGACTAACAATAAAAAGACAGATTTAATTTATTGAATTAAGACAACGTTTTTTTAGCGATAGTCTCAATGCCAATGGTTTAAGGAATTTGAGCTACAAGCTCATTGGTAAAATACAACACACACACACACAAAGAACTCTTATGGAAAGACCATCTTCTCATCTTGTTTTAATACAGGCCAAAGTGAATGAAAGTGATTTAGTATTTAAATAATCTAATAAAGGCTGTAATTTAAATTCCGAGTTTTATAACGAAAAAGTGAAGACGTGGTAAATATAATTTTGTTGACTTATAGTTAGTCTATATTTATTTTTCCCCTTATTGTCCATGTTATGTCTATTAAATTTCTTCTTTATCTTTCGAACAATACAACATTAGTTAGACTGTTTCTGCATATTATTCATTTGCTGGTTGGTGTATCTTTCTTGTTGTTTTTCTGCGTTGTTCGTTCATTTTTTGTATTGTGTTCTTGAGTCTGTCGTCTTCTATCTAGGGTTTTCTTTTCTTTTAACCAATTCACATAAACCACTCAGATAATTTAATGAACGTTATGCATACAAGTTTCTAATAGAATTCCAATGCAGGCTTATTTTCAATGAATGAATTGATTAGTAAATAATGTACACAACATTGGTTGATTTTAAATAACTTCAATAACACTCTGATAAACAAAACAAAACAAATAGCATGTCAACTGCGCGCATTACATAGATTTTTATATAGGCTATATCCTACATGTTCTTTAGTCTTTTGGACAGTTGGGGCATCATGCACATATGACTTACTCCATTCCTCTCGCCTTTCTGCGCTTCTCAGCCTCATTCCCATACATTCTATGATTAGGCCAATATCCTCCAAGCCTTTTCTCTGCCGTCATCTCTTTCTTCTTCCTCTGGTTGTGCCCTGTTAGATTGTTTTAACAAACCCCCGCGATCTTATGATGTGAACACACGCACAAAATATACATAGACCTATATATTTTAAGTCCACAATTTTGTTATGAGTAAAAGGTTATTGTATACTATATTTTTTTTTAAGTTTTCTTTTTTGTAATGTGGTGTGAAAGTACCCATGCATTTATTTTTTTCTTTAGTGGAAATGGTGCACACCCAACAAACCCTTGGTGATCTTACCCATGTATCCAGCGTTAAGGTCAGTAATTAGACAGTTATGATGTAACTAAAATCTTATAATGGAACCAAGAACATGAACTCGTTAATGTTTAAGTTGTTATTTTGTTTGTTTCTTTTACTGTTCTTTTCTGCCTGAGTATTTTATATGTAATAGCACGGGGAGATGCATAATATATATAAAAAAAAACATCATCAATTCCAGGGAGAGATTGGCATGCTGGGACATCACAAACATGGCCTGACGGTACTCACCACAACAGTTTTCGCAGTCGGGGAGATGGCCGGGTCTGGAGTGTTGGCTTTACCCGGCGCTTTAGTTGGAACCGGTAATGGAAACTGTTTCTTGTGTCGTTGTTTTTATTGATGCCCTTCTCTATTACTTCTAAGGCACACGCAATGTCTAGGAGGCGGCAGAGCGTCACATCGTCATGTGACGTTCCCTGGTTCAAAGCGCTAGAATTATGTTGTTGTTGTCACCCTAAACTAAATAGCGTTTTTGATACTAACCTGATACCTCAGACCGTATTTCTCTAGTAAAGAAAATCAATAAGTTTGCTCTGAGGTATCAAAAAGGATTAAATACAATATTATCATGAACGTATTATGGTAGAATCAGGAGGAATAGACGAGGACATAGAACATCAAATAAACCTTTGCCAATTTGAAAAAGGTCTGTAAAACTACAAACATCTCTGCCAAAACTAAAGTAATTAAAGGATCTTTAATACAAACGTTAAAACGGTCCTACATTTTGGGTCCGAAACATAGCGAACAACGGAGATAGCAAGAAATAAACTACAGACCTATGTTTAAAGATGCCTGAGAAATATACTGAAAATAAATTGGTAAGATAAGGTAGAAAACTCCAAGCTGTGGGAGAGGTGTGGACAGAGAACAGTAGAACAACAAATCATGGAAGGAAGTGGGGGTGGATTGGACACACCCTCAGGAAAGATAACAACAGCAGAGCTAGACAGGCCTTTGAGTGGAACCTCCAGGGTAAACCATACATAGGAAGACCCGAACGAGCATGGAAACATAGCATATTGGATGAGGCTGGAAGAACTGGAAAGAGCTGGGAAGATAAAGCGACCGGCAAGAGACCGTGGAGAGTGGCGTGTTTTGACAGAGGCCCATTGTTCCACAAGGAACCCAAAGGACAGACGATGATGATTATGGTAGAATGTAACTTGTTGTTCAACAATATTTGCTTAGTGACGTACAAATGTAAATATAATAATTCTTGACAATTCCAACTCATTTTAAGAATGCACAATTAAACTGTTATTTTATGGTTGCCACTAATATTTAACAATCAAGAATCATCAACTAATGCTTGTTACTGTTAAAACTTCCTCAGGCTATATTGGAATTCTGCTGAACGTTGTTTGTGCCTTGGTGTCTGCATACACAGGCATGCTGCTGGGGAAATGTTGGTTGATGGTCATGAACAGATACGAGGAATACCAGGTCCACTCGAGGTACCCGTATCCAGCCATCGGTCAAGTCACCTTCGGTAAGCCAGGGAGGTATGTCCAGGTCGCAAAGTGAGAGAATGGTTTGTCTGCTTTATGTTACATGCTTTGTGTGCTGTTGTAGCTTATAAGACGCAAATAGAATAAGAAGGTCTTGCTCTAAGGCTGGTTGTTATATCCAGACTGGGTTAATGTATGGTGTAATATGTGACAGACTGAATAACATTAACACATCAGTTTTTGTAGATCCTTGTGCAGAGCGTGCATACAAGATAAATCAGGTCGCCAAATAAAAAGTAAAATTACTTACAAGTATCACTGATAAGCTAAATCTCAATGGAATAATTGACACCCGGCTAGTTTGGGGCCTAGGAACTCGAGAATATTATTTGCTAATTATATCCTAGAGGTTTACAGGTTGACAATTATATCCTACAAATCAATGATCATTTAACACTTACTATTGGAATTTTAAGTCATTTCTATTACTGGTATTATTATTTTGACTGCTAGTCCTAGCAAAGAAAAAAAAAGAAATACTATATTCTTGTATGAATCACGTGTTCCCTTTTTTCATATTTCCAGGTTAATAGTGTCATGCGCCATTAACTTCACCATGTTTGGTGCTGCTGTTGTCTTCCTGCTCCTGGCATCCGGGAACCTGCAGTCGCTAGTGAAGAATGTTGGCAAAGACATATCGTTTTGTTATTGGCTGTTTATTGTTGCTGGTGCGCTGATCCCAATCTGTTGGCTCGGAACTCCAAAAGATTTCTGGTGAGCTAACTTTGCGTCCTTACTATAACAGACATTCTCACTATAATGTAAAAGAGAAACTTATATAAACTTATTTCGTCTTAGTATGTAAACTTATTTATCCTTTCCACTTCGAAGTATATATTTTCAATTTAGAAGTAGTGAGTTAAGACCTTTATTAAAATTTTTTTTAGTTTTGCTCAGACTCTCACTTCGATAACATTAATCAAGGGAAACGATTTTTGTTGTTGTTGAGCAAAGATGACAGCTCTCGTGTTTTCCACACATTCCCATGGTACATAGTAGCCCATCTGCAGTACGCGTACTGTAGCCTACCTCAATGTTCTCATTTGCCAACATACTGTAGCCTACCTCAATGTTCTCATTTGCCAACATTGCTGCTTTAGTGAATGCGTCTATAGTGAAACTATTTTGCTTGTAAAGAATTGCTAGTAACAAAAACATTATAGGTATTAGCACTATTAAATTATTAAATCACTATTGAATCAATCACAAAATAAATTGGCAACTTTCAAGTAGATTTCACTACGATGTAAGTTTTCAGGCACCTAGGAGCTGATAAAAAAAATGTTCATGAATTGTTTAGGCTATACACAGTATTATGTTAATTCAGATTAGAACCTATTTTTCTTTTAATTTAGCGTTTTTCAACCGGTGTTTTAAAAATGATCGTTGTTTGCTACGTTGTTTCAGGCCTATTGCTATCGGAGCCACAGTGGCCACAAGCATCGCCTGCTGTGTGGTCATCGCCAACGTTGCAGTGGATAGTACAACTCAAGCAGAAGCCTTTCACCCCAATGTGGAGTTCAAATCGTTTGCTTTTGCACTCGGCACAATATGTTTTGCATACGGTGGGCACCCTGCCTTCCCCACTTTCCAGGCAGACATGAGAAACCCTGAAAAGTTTGGATTGGCTATTTTTATTTCTTATATTAGTAAGTAACGCTTTGTGGTCTTTGAACTGGGCCATTATAGGCCAACAATATCATGTTAACTATGTATAAATAGAAAGTTTTGACGACAATATAGATGTGACACCTATCGGCGGTAAAGCTGGAGTAGTGTTTAAACTGCTGTTAAATATGCAGGCTCAATGGATTTTTTGTCTTTGGATGGTGCTCTAGAATGAACTATTATTGTGAACATGGACCTGACGTTTTGGATTTTGACAGGATTTCGGTCACTACTTAGTTTAGGGCTCTATTCTTGCTCCACGTAACTAGAATTAATATGCGAGTTCGAAATAATGGTCTCATAAAAACGGCGTGCTGATTTCTTTTTTGGTGTCGAACATTGGATGAAACAATAGCGTCTTGCATACAATAAATCTCAAAGGGAAAATAAGAAAAGGACCATATTTTATAGCTACACAGTAGGCCTACTTTACAGAACAACATTGTAGTGTATCAGTTTTTGTTTGTTACGTCATGGTTTGAGTGTATTGTTTGGATTGCTCGGACCCCGTGAGACCAGCTCATCACGTGGGACGAGAAAAAGCAATAAAGCGTCAGTGAGACGATTGTAGACAACGGAGCGTGTCGTGTTTCTTTCTGTTCCAACATTAACACAATATGACATTTTTGGCGACGAGGTTGTCAGCGTCTCTAAAGATCACGTCTGTCTCACGTACCGTCTTTGTTTACAGTTGTCCTCCTGATGTACCTCCCTGTGGCAATCGTCGGGTACACAGTATACGGCCAGCATACAGAGGACAACATCCTTCAGTCGATGTCCCCTGGACCCATGCAGTACGCCGTGGAGATACTCATCACCATGCACATATTCTGTAGCTTCATCATCGTCATCAACCCGGTGTGCCAGGAGTTTGAAGACATTTTAAAGATACCACCTCGTGAGTTTATTTTTTTTTTAAATGACCTAAAGCCTGAGCCACAGAGCGAGGGCCAGTTGGGTAATTATAGTCTTCTGGTCGAAAATGGGAGACTACTCCTTAGAAAGTTGTATACAAATTGTAGGCTATATATGTCAAGTGCCATTTTATTTTATATGATACAGACTCGCCGTCTATACCTATTACCCTTATCCATTGTTTATTTAGTTTTGATTAGTGTTGAAAAATGTTAATTGTAGCTTTGGATCTTTAAAATAGCTAGAATCTTTAAAGCAATAGTTTCTTTAAAACCTTAGACTTTCCCGCACCAACACCCGTTTTTTTTTTCTTTTTCCTTTTTTATACACAAAACCTAGCAACTGAATTAAACGTTAATTAGTAATGTTTAGTGAACTTGCATTGTTGTGATAAACAAGGGAAGTAATAAATACTTTTCTAACAGTTATGTTTAACGTGCTAAATCCTCCACAGACTTCGGTATCAAACGAGTTTTGTTTCGAACTTTAATGATGGGCGTGGTGCTTTTCGTAGCTGAATCTGTGCCTCACTTTGGTGCTATCTTGTCACTGATAGGGGGCTCAACTCTCACTTTGTTGGCCTACATCCTGCCGCCAGTCTTCTATCTCAAGCTGTGCTCAATGGAAGGATCATGGGAAAAAATGTAAGTAGCAAAGGTGTTCTAAGACATAGAGTTGGACTATAGTATTCAATATAATGAACCATAATATTTCTTTGACCCAGAGCTGAGCCATGGCGGCGGCGTCCCTCATGCTTAAAATGGTTTTCAATAAATAATAATAATATAAATATATATAAATTTGAACAAAATGTATAAAATAAGTTACGGAGACATATTATAATTAAACAAATTATTAAATATTAAACGCATGAAGATAGAATAAAGTGGGTATTAATGAATGGTTTCTTAGCTAAGTGTGAGGAGATTCATTCTTATTTATTGTTTTCTTTGTTATTTTGTTTTGGGCTACTTGTAACGTTTTGTTTTTAGTTTCAACCCATCTAAAAAGTAGACTTAGTCCTATCATTCTTATATGTTAAGTTATGGCAAGGGTCGGGAACCTTTTTGTCTTAGAGAGCCATGGATACCACATATTTTGAAAAAGTAATTCTGTCAGGGCCATACATTATGTTTAAAACTAAAAATTCAAGTAAATGTGTGCATTGTATGTAATTTCAACACTAAAAGTACAATAATTATGTCTCTGAATTCTTCTGATGCTGACCTGCAGTAGACTTTAGCTCATTTGTAGAATGAAATATTGATATGCAATTAATTTGTAGATCAAAAAGTCTTAAAAAAAACATTTAAAAAAAAATGGAACATTTTTCTGCGAGCCATCAAAAGAGCCACATCTGGCTCGCGAGCCATGGGTTCCCGACCCCTGAGTTATGGTATGAAAATTATTCTTTCAGAGTAGTCCCACTTCACACAAAGGTGGCCTGCATTGAAATTCTCTGTGTGGGTATCGTGGTCGGCCTGGCCGCCACGTATTCGGCCGTAGAAGCTTTGGCCTCCAGTAGTTTCTCCAAGCCTTGCTACATCAGCATCGACACCGCCCAGTGAGTAGTCAACACCAGCATCGATGCCACCCAGTGAGTAGTCATCACCAGCATCGATCCCACCCAGTGAGAAGGTATCGGGAAATTATAGATACATGTGAATGCATGTCTATGACCAGTTAATGTTGATGTATTGAAAATATTCAAGTCTACCTTTACAATTAGTTGAAATGTTCATTACATTAAAGTTTTATGTTTTTAAACACACATTTGATTCCTATTTACTCCCTTTATATAAAAGCGTATTGTCTGTCTGCTTGGTTGGTTGGTTGCTTGCTTGCGTGGAAAACTTTGCATCGATTTTTCGACCACTTCTCGTCGTCCAATGGAGCTGAAACTTGGGCAGCAGAATTGTTTCGACTAACAATACATTCTATCAAATTTTCAGCATCATAGCCTTTGGAATAGTCACTAATACTTTCGACCAATTTGCAAATCGAAGAACATTTTACGTAAAACGTGGCTGTCTCTACCGGAAGAGACGGAAGTAAATAAACTTTTCGGATATGTTCATTTTTACGAAATAAATAGAATGAAAACGACAAAAGGTAGCCGAAACAAAGCGAGTTAACTTTTCATGTTTTTTGCGACCCAAAGCTAGAAAAAAAAGGATGCGCAAATCTTTAGTGTGGAAATTCATAAGGTATGATATCACTTATATTTATTTTAATCTATAAAAAAAAAAGGGATACAAATTATGTTCACAGAAATCAGAATGTGGAATCGTTATATTAGATATGTATTTGCCGACATTACCTATTCGAAATTTTAGTGTAGAAATTCATAAGGTATGATATCAAATAAAGGGAGTATAATAAAAACTTTGTTTTTATGGGTTAGTTTTTTCTTTATTGAAACAAGCAAAATAATAATGAATTCACTCACATTTTGTTCAAATTACAATTTACCGATTGTTTCATGAGATTAAATCCTAGACAATGTTGTTGATAAAAAAAATTATAGTTTTATAATTGTGATTTTAGTTTTGGGATAACCAACAACTTAATATAATTTAGAAATTCTCACCAAATTGCAAGGCGAGACTCAAACCAGGGATACGCGTATAACTTTGTAGTAACGTCTTAAAAAACACCTCTTTACATTTTAAAGGGAGCGTCTGTAATATGTAAGATTATATAGGCTTAATTCTTTTTTTCAAAATGTTGCCTAAGCCTAAAATATGAATACACTTAAGACTAAATTAGAAAGTTAATAGCACTTGATTAAATAAAATCACTTAGGTCTCAGTCTGACAACTAACAGCGCTTGGCACTATAACGTATTTTTTTGGAAATACAATACATAGACTACTTAATTTAAAAGGCCTGCAAACACAAAATATGAATAATATATAAATATCGCTTCTCTGCTTTTGGCTAAGATCAAAATAGAAGATGAAAGTTAGTTCTACTAAAGAACAGATTCACGTTTTCTGCTTACCTAGCCAGCGAGAATACCTTTACATCAGGACATCAATACACTAAGGAGACAGAACTGGACCTGCTTTAGTAGCTATGAGCCTGCACTTCCATTTTAGGTATGAGTCTTCTTAGCCTTACGGGAAACTAGAGCTTGCTCTTTTCTCTCCATGGCTCTTATGGTAGGACTGGACTACGATTTGTCTGGTCTCAGGACTTAAGCTTTAACACAAGAGTGATTGAGCAGAGAGAGAAAGAGAGAGAGAGGAAGATAGAGAGAGAGGAAGATAGAGAGAGAGGAAGATAGAGAGAGAGGAATAGAGAGAGATGCTGTTCCATACCTGAGCGAGGCATTCCTTCTAGGTTGACCTGGGAACGGCTTTTCTTAAACAAATATAAGATGCCTTTATAGGCCTACTAGATAGTATTAAATTAAGTAGGCCTAAATGTTGTAATTAATAATGATTGTAAAAAAAAACTCCTTAAATTGACTTAATGAAGGAAAAGTATTCTTTACAACTTTTTAACGTAAAATAATGTATATCTCTAATTATAGCTTGAAATGAATACCATTATACTGGATGAGTATGCTTTTAAAGACATAATCATTTATCAATTTATTAGTTCTATTACAAATAAAATTTGTATGGCATCCCTAAAATCAAATTTGAAAACTTTAATTAAAGGGATATAATTACCCTTTTTTTGAGAAGTTTTAATTAACCCTCTTTTGTGAATATGTCTATTATGTAAATGTTTTTTCTTATAATAATAAATGGCAAATAAAATATAAATTTAAAATTAATCAAATTATTAAATGACATTTTAAAATTAAATACATATTATATGACTAAACGTTTTACATTATGTAAATTTTTAGCGTTACATTAACTACTCAGTTTGTATGATTAGGTACGCATCTATTCTTTTCAATGATACAATCCATGTAAAACTTTAAATTTGTAATTAATGGAATCTCAGTTTGAATGAGATCTAAATAATTGCTTTTTATAATAATACTAGTAAGCTTAGTCATACCCGTCAAAATTGCGGAGAAACGAATGATTACAATATGTTGGGTTTAAAAGATAAAGAAAACAAAATTACAACAAAAAGTTTAGTGAGAACGTTTATTTTCTTATTTAGTTTTTTTTTTTTCATTGTATCCTGTCTCCCTGGCCCTGCACGGTACGTGCATAAGAATTGTTGCTGCCCAGCTCCTGGTATTAAAAATGCAATACTAGACTGGGACCACGGATGAGCGTAGGACACAATAATGATTTTTTTTTATAGAATGAGCGTCTGTAATGTATAAGATAAGATAAGAAAAAGTAGCGAACGGTTGTGTTGACTTGGCGTTTTATTAATAATAGTAAACTAACAATAATACCATAGACTATAATATACATGGACCGCTTGCTTTAGTTTTTCTGCTATATGATGACTCGAAAGACTGCTTATTTCGGAATTCCCGATTCTAAAAGAAGTAATTGTAATACAAATTCCGTTTTATTGAATCGCACCATTTTTTTTAGAAATTTTGTGCGTCAATCTATGACTAAGATATGGACGCTATGGATGAGGAAGTTTTTGTTGATGAATTGAAAGGCATACTGGGGGTAAATGAAAATGTTCAAATTAAATAATTACTTATTGAAGAAGTATGGAGTTTATCTGTTAGACTCATGCTCATGTTCGGTGTATATTATAGTCTATGGTATTTCTGCTATATGATGACTTGAAACACTGATGATCGGAATTCCCGATTCTAAATAACGTAATTGCTATACCAGAAAAAAAGTTATTGATATACAAGTTCCGTTTTATTTAATCGCTATGATTTTCTCAATGAAAAATTAAAATCGAAAGTTGTACAGAGCGGAAACATTTATCGATCAGTGTTGTGTGCACACGGAAAAAAGAAAATAAGCTCTAAAAATAGAGCAGGCGGTCCATCTTATTATAGTAAATGATATATTAATAGGCCTACAAGTATTAATTTAAAGTCGAAAATAATGCGATTTAATAAAACGGAACTTGTATTACAATTACTTTATTTAGAATCGGGAATTGCAAAAAAACAGAAGATAATAGCATTAAAACTAAAGCAAGCGGTCCATGTATATTATAGTCTATGATAATACTACAAAATGAACATTAATAAAAACACAAAATACCAAACAGTATTTCCAAAAATGTTTATTTTTATTAGTAGCCTACATGAACAATAGCAATTATGTTAATTGTATTCCAATTATTACAATGAAAATACAGACATTTAACGTAATAGACATTACTGAGAAAGGATAAAAGACATAGATCTATTTATTTCAATTTTACACAAACAAAGGGATAGAAGATAAAAAGAAGATAATATTATTTTTGTATTCCCTTAACTTTAACGGTCGTTGGGGGGACACTGCGCATCTATGAGTCCTTTCAGTAAGAATAACTATTAAAGGGAATTAATTGGAAAATAGGTTTTTAATTTCAAGTATTTTTTTGGTTACGGTTATTTTCTATTCATTTTGTTTTAAACAAATGTTATTGTACGACTTTTGATTTAGTAGTATTTGGATTTGTGTGAGAGAGCGAATCACCGGCTCAACGTCACCGGCCCTCGCAAGAGTCTACTCAGTGCCATTAAATGTAAAAAAAAAGTTAAAAAACTCAGATGGTACGGGCATGTGGCAAGATCCGAAAGCCTGGCGAAAACTAACCTGCAGGACACAGTGCGGGGTGGAAGAAAGAGAGGCGGGCAGACGATGAGAGGATGTTGACATCAGGGAGTGGACCGGCTTGTCTCTTGAGGATTACCAGAGGGTGGCGCGGGACCGAGACGACGAGTGTCATACAATTGTTCAACAGTCAAAAAATGGTGCCCCAACTCCCAACGACCCTCACTCGGGTTATGGGATAGGTGAAGCATTTGTGTAACCAGGAAACACTGTTTGTGATTGTCTTTTATAGGTTAATAACCATTTCTTTTAGAAATAAGATTATTATGTCCAATCTGCAACGTACAACAAGGGATTGAAAGCGAACAAAAAAATTATGAACGTTTTTGCAATGTGGCCTGTTTCATTGCAGCAGTGTAAAGAATCCGCTGCTCCCAACTTTGAAAAGAACTTTATAAGAAAATATTTTTTTCCTGAATCAAATACACAAAATAGTGTTTTGGCATCCGCGGGAAAATATTTTGTTGTTGATAATATACAACCGTTCTAATTAAGTCATAATTGAAACGAAAAAAAACTTTATTGAAACAGCTTTACATAGATGTGAATTACCTCCCTTTTTTATCTATACTCCACAAAATTGATCGGGAAACCCCTTACGGATGTCCAAGAAATATTATTATAAGCATGAATTTATGTTTCGGCGTCTTCCCACTTCACATGAAGGGTGGTGGCCTGTATTGAATTATATGTGTGAGCATTCTGGTTTGTCTGATTGTCACGTACTCGGCCCTTTAGCAGCTTTCCAGGTCTTGCTACATCAGTATCGATACCTCCTAGTGAGGAGCCAACATTAGCATTGATACCGCCCAATCAGTGGCGTATTAAGGCATGTTCCACGAGTTTCATTGGAACAGGGGCCCCCACACAAAAGGGGCCCCCACACATCCCAAAAAGAAATTTTTAGTGACATCCCGTTCTTTTGTTAAAAATATAATAAATTTCATTTATTCTCCTACAATTTTAAGCGTTCCAGTCTAACCAAGCTAAGCACAACAAACAATTTATGATTCTACAGAATGTAACATGAATTAACGACACTTTTCTGAGGTATGTGGAAATCAGGGGCGAGGCCGCGAAGGGCTCCCACATAAATCTGGGAACAGGGCCCCCACAATTCTAAATACGGCCCTGCGTCCAAAAAAGATTTATCGAAAAACGATAGCTTATACAAGTCTTTTACATTTAGATGTTGATGTATTCAATGGACCTTTTCATTTGTTGAAACGCCCTTGACATAAAATGTGTATGTATTTAAACATACAATGGGTCAGGCCCGCTTGGTCGTTCTTCTATAAACAATGAAATTAATTCTTAATCCAATCGATTTTTTTCAGCGTATAATTTGCTTATTGTTGCATTAATAGTTTCAACAAGAATGTTAATTTTTTTTTAATTCATAAACCTCCAAACCAGGCCTTTCTAACTGAATAAAAAGCCTCGATCTTAAATTTTATGAGTAAAAAAATATAAGCTTATTTTTAATGCAAAAAAAATACTTAAAATGAGTTTTTAAAAAATATTAGTAATAAATCGCGTACGACCTATGTGGGCATCTTAACCTTTAACCCCCGCCAGGCAAACCTAGATCTATAGTTTGTCTGAACTTTTATCAAGTTCACAAAACTTAAGTGCAAATGTTAAAGTTAAAGGCTTGTCGTCTCGATCCCTTCACCCTAAAGGCTAGATGCATCTATTTATACACACACAAAAAAAATGTAAAGTTAGCGCATTTGATGAGATAAGTTTCACTGATTTGAAGTGTTTGATTTTTAGGGTGCCTCTGTTTTATTTCAGATATTATGAATCGCTATTTCAGACTCGTCTTGATCAAAGGCTAGTTAAAGCTGGGTCCCACTTCCACTCCCCCCACACACCACACACCTCCAAGGTATCCCTGGATTTGAGTGTGGGGGAAGATGTATCGCATAGTCTCGCCATACATGATTAATGAACCAAAACCATTTGAGGATACTTCAGACGTGGGTTTGGCCTCACAATCCCCTTAAATGGCGTGGACGCTTGAAAGCTGGCTTGATTCACTCTTTTAAATTTGTTTCATCAAAGTTTTGTCGAGATTTTACCCGACCGCCGCCCAAACACACACACGTATCATCTATGTATCTCTCTCTCTCTCTCTCTCTCTCTCTTTACTTTTATTCAACAGTGATAGAAGAATGTAGGACATTCATTAATTCTAGTGAAAAATAAACTCAGAATACTTCCCCTTGGTTTCGGAAGATGTATATTATACTAAAGCAGGAGGTCGGCAAATAGTGTGTCGAAACAGGAGGTCGGCAAATAGTGTGCCGAAACAGGAGGTCGGCAAATAGTGTGCCGAAACAGGAGGTCGGCAAATAGTGTGTCGAAACAGGAGGTCGGCAAATAGTGTGCCGAAACAGGAGGTCGGCAAATAGTGTGTCGAAACAGGAGGTCGGCAAATAGTGTGCCGAAACAGGAGGTCGGCAAATAGTGTGCCGAAACAGGAGGTCGGCAAATAGTGTGTCGAAACAGGAGGTCGGCAAATAGTGTGCCGAAACAGGAGGTCGGCAAATAGTGTGCCGAAACAGGAGGTCGGCAAATAGTGTGCCGAAACAGGAGGTCGGCAAATAGTGTGCCGAAACAGGAGGTCGGCAAATAGTGTGCCAAAACAGGAGGTCGGCAAATAGTGTGCCGAAACAGGAGGTCGGCAAATAGTGTGCCGAAACAGGAGGTCGGCAAATAGTGTGCCGAAACAGGAGGTCGGCAAAAAGTGTGCCGAAACAGGAGGTCGGCAAATAGTGTGCCGAAACAGGAGGTCGGCAAATAGTGTGCCGAAACAGGAGGTCGGCAAATAGTGTGCCGAAACAGGAGGTCGGCAAATAGTGTGCCGAAACAGGAGGTCGGCAAATAGTGTGCCGAAACAGGAGGTCGGCAAATAGTGTGCCGAAACAGGAGGTCGGCAAATAGTGTGCCGAAACAGGAGGTCGGCAAAAAGTGTGCCGAAACATGAGGTCAGCAAATAGTGTGCCGAAACAGGAGGTCGGCAAATAGTGTGCCGAAACAGGAGGTCGGCAAATAGTGTGCCGAAACAGGAGGTCGGCAAATAGTGTGCCGAAACAGGAGGTCGGCAAATAGTGTGCCGAAACAGGAGGTCGGCAAATAGTGTGCCGAAACAGGAGGTCGGCAAATAGTGTGCCGAAACAGGAGGTCGGCAAATAGTGTGCCGAAACAGGAGGTCGGCAAATAGTGTGCCGAAACAGGAGGTCGGCAAATAGTGTGCCGAAACAGGAGGTCGGCAAAAAGTGTGCCGAAACAGGAGGTCGGCAAATAGTGTGCCGAAACAGGAGGTCGGCAAATAGTGTGCCGAAACAGGAGGTCGGCAAATAGTGTGCCGAAACAGGAGGTCGGCAAATAGTGTGCCGAAACAGGAGGTCGGCAAATAGTGTGCCGAAACAGGAGGTCGGCAAATAGTGTGCCGATACAGGAGGTCGGCAAATAGTGTGCCGATACAGGAGGTCGGCAAATAGTGTGCCGAAACAGGAGGTCGGCAAATAGTGTGCCGAAACAGGAGGTCGGCAAATAGTGTGCCGAAACAGGATTTCTAATTCATTATGCTCTAGCACTCATTCTCTTGTAGAAGAGATTTTTTGTGTGGACTTCCGCGTGCCATTCAAAATCGCTCTGTCTGTCAAGTCTGGCACGCGTGTCGTAGGTTGCCGACCCCTGTACTAAAGTACCAACCCGTAGCCCTATTCTAAAAACTATCCGAGCCGAGCAGAGAAACAATGCTGTGGTAACCTTCCAGCTGGAGATGCTCTAAATTAGTCAAAATCATCACCAAAAAACTGTAAACTCAGGAGTTCAACAAGGAACTGTTCTAGGGCCCTTACTATTTCTAATTTATAGTAATGACTTACCCAATTGCATCAACACAGGAACAAACATAAAGGTATTTGCAGATAATTGTATAATTGTTAGAACAGTAAAGACAGACAAAGATGGTGAACTCTGACAAAAAATACCTAGATAATGTTAGAAAAATGGGAATCTAACTAAAGTAAGCTTTTGTCTTTTCACCGCAAAAAAAAAAATGCCAACTGTTAATTAAGAGTATCCAAGAAAAAGAAACACATAATTACAAACTACTTCCTTCATTGTAAAGACCTTAAATAACTAAAAATGCAAAGTACTTAGTAGTAATAATAAATGATAAATTATCTTGCAATCTAACAAAACATTCGGCTTCATAAAAAGGAACTTTTAGAAAGGTAATAAGAACATAAAACTAAAATGCAATCTCACATTAGTTAGACCTATACATATGGAATATGCATCATCTGTATGGGATAAATCATCTAAAAAAAATATAATAAATGAGAACAAATTTAGAAAAGAACAGTTTACTGCAAGGTTCATTACTAGCGAGAGTATTACATAAGCAGTTTAAATTATACTCATAATTTAAATAGGTCAAACGTTACGTTAAAATGTCTACAAGGTTTCCTATTAAATTTACTTCGAGTTATTTGTTTATGTCTTGTTTTGAGTAGTAAAATAAATGGCCATTAGTCTGTTGTTTCCAGTAGACTACCAATATTGACGTGAATGTTTTATTTAAAATATGACTCATTACAAATTAGGAACTACTGTGTTCTTTCTCTTTATAAGATAAAATAAAACATCAAACAAGTAATAATAACAAGTAGGGATGTAGACTACTGTGACAATAGTATCATTGTTGATGGGTATTTGACAAAAACTATTTTTAAAATCCCATTTCGATGCAGTATTGTAGACTACTAATTCATTATGTGTATTGACAAAATAAAACGTATGTTAAGATAGGCCCTACCTTTACTTGGCTTAAAAATACATGTACGAACCTGCTTTATGTTGACGGTGGTGTTTATTTATAAAGTGCTTCTCTCCATGCTATTATATTTAGCATGCTCTATGCGCTGTTTACATTGTTTATTTTAATCATCGAAGTTATTGTTATTAGTCACGAAACGAACAACAAAGTATTCTTTGCGAAACAAAAACAAAACCAGAAAAGGGTATTTTAAAACATGTAAACCAACCTATGTGTATATTATAGACCTGACTGAAATCATAGCAAAGTTTACGGTTCAGCTGTTTAGTGACGTTCTAATCTCTGTAGGACAAGGTTGATAAACTTAATAATATACATTCAGTGGCAATTGCGGATGTAATTGCCAATGGTTGTTGAAAGTTATTTAAATGTTTTTGCTTTATACATTGCAGTTGTCAGTACATAAGCCAAGGTAAGATCTTTCATGGTTTACCGACCTACAATTATTACTAACAGGTCAATGTAGATCTATCACAATACACAAGTGTATCACAATATTATAGACATATATATTGCTGTCTTATAACTAATACGTTTATGTTATGGCTATAATGCACTTATTAAATGTCTAAATGATTACAACTCACTAGACCGTGAAAGCTTATAAGATTTTCTGCTTAAACATGTAATATACATGATTAAATAAGCATTCTATGTTGATACTGAACCACAAGTACTGTCAAAAGAACTGAATAAAATTGCCTATATACAAATTTAAAGTACAAGCTTTAGCTATTGGTGCCAGTGTGTTGTCGGAGAAGATGGAATGTGTTGTCACATTCAGCTACATTCAGTGTTTCGTTTATAAAATTAAGTCCATGAATTCATCGGACACTACTTATTGAAAGCTTTAGGAAACCCCACTGCATACTTTAATCAAAATTATTTATTACACTTTCTCCCCCCCCCCAACCTCCCATTCCCCCCTCACACATACGTAAACACACAAAAAGCAACCAATGGATCGTGTGACTCCATCTATAAGAGATAGGCCGACCGTATATAGGACCGTATATAGGACCGTTTCAGTGGACCGTGTCACTTTAAGTGGAAGAGCTAATCAAACTAAAAGTTCCATATATACAAACATTTCTGTCCGTTTTGTAACGATTGGGGAAAAAATACAACCGGATTCAAGTTGGCAACCCTGTTCGTGGGCAATCCACAATATGTGTGGCCTGCCCAATGCCAATTGCATTCATTATTTAAATTGATGAACACACACTTTATTGTGACCTATTCAATAGCGTATATCGAGGTGTTGAACACGTTATGGTGAGGTGCTGAACACTTTATGGTGAGGTGCTGAACACTTTATGGTGAGGTGCTGAACACTTTATGGTGAGGTGCTGAACACTTTATTGTGAAGTGCTGAACACTTTATGGTGAGGTGCTGAACACTTTATTGTGAAGTGCTGAACACTTTATGGTGAGGTGCTGAACACTTTATGGTGAAGTTTGTACACTTTATGATTGTAATAATAATGAAATTACATTTGTTTACACGATTTGATAAATATAATTATTACATCAGCTACAAAAAACAGTAAATTCTTCTTAAAGTCGGGTATAAATTTGATATTGTAAATAGCCGACATATTGGAAGATACTTAATTGGATAGATTGATAAAATGGATATCAAGTTTTGCACAAATGGATAAAAGATAGATGGCGAGGCATATAAATATATAATTAAATATAGGTAGACACATAACATGGTTGAAAGATAAATATATAATTATATAAATAGGTAGATAGATTGGTAGATTGATAAATGCGTAGATTGATAGATTGGTAGATTGGTAGATTGATAGATTGGTAGATTGATAGATTGGTAGGTTGAAAGATTGGTAGATTGGTAGATTGATAGATTGGTAGATTGATAGATTGATAGATTGATAGATTGATAGATTGATAGATTGATAGATTGGTAGATTGATAGATTGGTAGATTGATAGATTGGTAGATTGATAGATTGATAGATTCGTAGATTGATAGATTCGTAGATTGATAGATTGGTAGATTGATAAATTCGTAGATTGATAGATTGGTAGATTGGTAGATTGATAGATTGGTAGATTGATAGATTGGTAGATTGATAGATTGGTAGAGTGATAGATTGATAGATTGATAGATTGATAGATTGATAGATTGGTAAATTGATAAATTCGTAGATTGATAGATTGGTAGATTGGTAGATTGATAGATTGGTAGATTGATAGATTGATAGATTGATAGATTGGTAGATTGATAAATTCGTAGATTGATAGATTGGTAGATTGGTAGATTGATAGATTGGTAGATTGATAGATTGATAGATTGATAGATTGATAGATTGGTAGATTGATAGATTCGTAGATTGATAGATTGGTAGATTGATAAATTCGTAGATTGATAGATTGGTAGATTGATAGATTGATAGATTGGTAGATTGATAAATTCGTAGATTGATAGATTGGTAGGTTGGTAGAGTGATAGATTGGTAGATTGATAGATTGGTAGAGTGATAGATTGGTAGATTGATAGATTGATAGATTGATAGATTGGTAGATTGATGGATTCGTAGATTGATAGATTGGTAGATTGGTAGATTGATAGATTGGTAGATTGGTAGATTGATAGATTGGTAGATTTTTCTAGCTTGATAGATAGATTGATGATAGATAATTAGAAAGAGAAATAGTTAAATAGATAGATAGATAAATAGATAGATAGTCTAATAAATAGATACATAGATTTAACTCCACGCCCTAACCTCCCACTCACCCAAATAATGCAATGACATTCTTAGTCACAAAAACCTGTACCCCACAGGCTAATGTAATTTTTTTCCTTTTTAAAAAATATCATTTGTTTATATACTTTTGCTTCGCGTATAATATGTAGTGTGTGTTTAGTAAATTGTGTGTGTGTGGTAAAGTACTTGTATAGTAAAGTATGTGTGTAGTAAAGTGTCTGTGTGCTCTAATGCCTAATGTTTGTCATTAAGATTGCACCATTAATTAGGTTCCGTTGAGCTCAGAATAAAGGACATATTTTTTTAATGATAAAATACATGTTCATTAATGTAATAAAAACTAAACCTAGGTCCATATTCATCTGAAATTCAAATTTTGTAGTGTTTTTTTTTCTTTTTTTCTGTTGGACTTTCCCTCAATTCCCCCCCCCCCCTCCCACCCTTCCAGATGTCTTTTCATGGACGTAAACAATGAGACTGTGATAGTGTGTGTTGGGGGAGGGGTGTAGCGAGACAGTGAGTGTGAGATTAAGATGCGACCTAAATGGGAAATACACGACGAGACAAAAAGACATGACGAGACAGAAAGACACGACAAGACAGAAAGACGTGACGAGACAGAAAGACATGACGAGACAGAAAGACATGACAAGACAGAAAGACACGACGAGACAGAAAGACATGACGAGACAGAAAGACATGACGAGACAGAAAGACATGACAAGACAGAAAGACATGACGAGACAGAAAGACATGACAAGACAGAAAGACATCTTGAGACAGAAAGACATGTCGAGACAGAAAGACATCTTGAGACAGAAAGACATGTCGAGACAGAAAGACATCTTGAGACAGAAAGACATGTCGAGACAGAAAGACATCTTGAGACAGAAAGACATGTCGAGACAGATAGATATCAACAGTATGAAAGAGAAGAGAAATATAGATATTAGTTTGTTGTTAAGCTTATATTATAAGTAAAACTGTAAATAACAAACATTGAAACAATCGGGACAAAGAGGGCAATGTGCAAAGCTAGTAATAATTCACAAAGTCTTAAATTTTAACTTAGAAATACAACACAACAACAGTATAATATTATGATGCTCAGCTAGACATAAGAATAAAAAACACTTTTTATTATATTATATAAAAGAGCAAACGCATACAAGTTCTCTTTCTCTCCGAGTAGCACATGTTCTGGTCATGGAATGCATTGCCTGAACAAACCAGGAAAACCATTAACTTAACATTATTTAAAACACTAATAAAAAAATGCAAGACTAGACTCGGACCACGGGTGAGTGTAGGATGCAATAATCTTCTTTATAGAAGGGGCGTCTGTAATATGTAAGATAAGAAATACCTTTAATTCTAGACTCATTAAAACACACTTCCGACACGCCCCATTGGCCACATGTTGGGCTCTAATATTTAAATCTTGGCCAGTAATAATTTTTACCGGCCATTCATGCAGATAAGCAAACTATCGATCAAATCTTAATTTATTTTTAAAACAAAATTATAAACGCACTTTTTAGATTTATTTTAATAACATATATAAATATGTAATTTGTAATTTTGTTGTCAGTGCGCTATTTAGTGAATGTACAGCTGAGTAGACATGGGATTATACTGAGTTGTTGGTAACTAATTAGACAGTCTGTACAGGCAACCACTATTTCTAAGTAAACTACTAGTTCTGTTTATCGACAGCTGTCGACTTTGCTTTAATTCCAAATCCATATGATTTCAGACTTTGAAAATTATTTTATTTTTAAACTGTTGAACTTGTAACTTAAGTCGCTCAAAATCTAATATCTATTTCATCGTGCGTCTATTTAACACTTAGATTTACCGAAGAGAATAATTTGTCACTATTAAATAGCTAAAAAAAAATCAGTTTTTGAAATGCCAATGCTTAATGGTACATTTTGAAATCTATAATATATAAGTACTCTTTCTTCCTAAGTGGCATTCGGGCATGGAATGGGTTGCCTAAAAAAACCTGGATAACAAGTAACTTAACATCATGTTAAAACATTAATAAAAATGCAAAGCTAGACTAGGACCACGAATGAGCGTAGGACGCAATAATCTTCTTTATAGAAGAAGCGTCTGAATGTATAAGGTAAGATACAAAACGTGGCAGAAAAAAAAGAGATGCCTAAACGAAAATATTGTAATGCTGTAATAGTGAAAATCCATACCTACCTCCCCCACCCCCTTCATTACCACCATTTTTCCCTACCCGAGTACCCATTCTCCAGAATATATCGTTTAGTTATATAAGTAAATTAATTGCTTGTCTCCAATATCTAACCCTTCACTTCTAATGCTTCATTTACGCTAAACAATGACGCTTTCAACACAGTTCGACGTAGTAGCGACAACTACGTTACGATTCATCGACCAGACAAGACAATGAGCTATATTTAAACTCTAAATGTTACATTTTGAACATGTCAGCTCTTTACACATGAATGCGTATAGCTAACTATGTGTGTAGTTTTTGTTCTTATTAATAGAGTTTTAGATAATAATAATAATAATAATAATAACGGTGCTTATATAGCGCATATCCCGTTGGTGACAGTTCTATGCGCAGACGACAGTTACAGAATACAGACAGACAACGAAATATATAGTAATACGCTAATTCTGCTGACGAAATAGGTGAGTCTTCAGCCGGCTCCTGAAGGTGTCATAGCTAGGGCTCTGGCGAAGCTGTAGTGGGAGGTGATTCCAAGCGGACGGTCCTGCGTAGGAAAATGAACGTTCGCCAGCGGACACTAGCCTCACACGAGGGATCCGCAGAGTAAGCGCGTCAGATGCCGAACGAAGTGGGCGGGACTGGGTGTAGAGCTCCATACAAGAGCGAAGATAATCCGGGGCGCAGTTATTCAGGCACCTATAACAGAGGGAAGCCAGCTTATATGAGATCCGGTTGTTGATGGGTAGCCAGTGCAGAGATCGGAGCAGAGGATTGATATCATTTGACTTCTTCTTCTTGAGAACTAGTCGGGCTGCGCAGTTCTGGATACGTTGGAGTCCTTGAAGGGAGGAGGCCGGGAGACCAGCCAAAAGCGAAGCACGAGATAGTTTGATTTCTAGATTCTGCATTCATTGAGTATTTTACCGAATCTCTCTATCTATTTATATATATATATATTTCAAATATCAATCTTTGTCTTCTATATATCTCTCTATCAATCTCTCTGTCTAAAGAAACTGCACTGGCCACCTATAACACTTAGGATTAAAATCAAAGTTCTGATTATGCTCTATAACACCCTTCATGGTCAATCTCCACAGAACTTCAGATCCATGGTTGAGCTACACACATCAGAGAAAACTGGTCTGCATTCCAACTAAATTCCTCTACGACTCCGAAGTACCAAAATTAAAAAGAAAAACATTTGCAGCTCGCGCTTACAGCGTTGTATCACTTCTGTGGTGGAACGAACTTTCGAACACATATAAACAAGCAGATAATAGAGATATTCTTAAAACAAAATTAAAAACATACTTATTCGATTTATTATAATAACAAGGCTATCTAGGGTAAATGTAAAGCGCATTCGAAACTAATTGTAATGAATCATCATCATCATAGAGCTGGTGAAGCAGCGTGCACCATTTTCTGTCGTCACGGCATACTATGGGATGTGTGACTAGCACAATGCCCATCTGCCTTTACATTACCCCATTAGAGCTGGGTAGACTCAAGGACACCCTCAAGTCAAGCCCTGGAAAAAAATCATAGCCTCCTAGGGGACGTCCATTAATTACGTCAACAAAATAGGGGGGGGGGGAGGGGTCCGAAAAAGTTTGACAATTGTTGACATGAGGGAGGGGGGGGGGGGAGGTCAAGAAAAGTTGACGTCAACAATGTTACTTTTTATGAAATAAATAATATAATAATACAAATTTTTACAAAATTCTACATTTGTGCCCTTTTCAACTTACATATAAAACATGTAAAAACATGGTTTTACGTTAATACAAATTATCAATTATGGAAACTACAGTTGACATGTCCTTTTTGTATTCATTTTGTAAGTTTGTAGATCTATTGTCGTTTCGTGCCTCCATCAGCAAAAACCTTGTTTAAACCATTTTAGAATGTTATTGTCGTTTGGAGCCTCCATCGGCAAAAAAAACCTTGTTTAAAATTTTTTTAGAGTGTTATTGTCGTTTCGCTTTTATGAGCGCGCTGAGCATGCTTGCATTAGCATGGAGTGAGGCGCTATATAAATGACCAATTATTATTATTATTATTATCTATGTATGGTATGGGTGGAAACTAATGCAACGGTTAGCAAGGCAGTGTGACCGACTAAAATTGTAGAAAACCTCACCTTCGCTGTCTAGCGTAAAGTTTGACATTGTCTTTTAATTGGATGGTTTCGCTTTAATTAAACCAGCAATCCACTAAGTTTAAGTGTCTATTGGTAAACTGAGCAAGAAAAGTTTTGTTAAAAAATAACATATGTATTCACTGTAGGCTGATGGGTAGCTTGCATTTGGTTGGGTAACTTTAAAGCTCATTCAAGAGTCTTTTAAAAAGGGATAATTATTTTCTTGTACAAACTATCACCTGTTTATTAATTATATTCTTAACATGTTAATACTAGTTTTAAAAATGTATTGGTCTTAATTCCTACAAAAAAAAATAGGAAAAAAAAAAGCTGGACATTTTAAAGGTTTGGTGCTTTGCCGGCAGGACGAAGGACAAGAGTCTAGAAATGAGGACATGTCCTTCTTTTGACGGACGTCTGGCAACCCTAGTCTAGCGAGACATGATGGCTGGAATAACAAAGGAACACAAACACACCAACAAACAAGCAGAGTACTTTCAGAAACCCAGTTTTTTGCCGCTCAGTACATCTAAATTAGGCGACAGAGACTGGCGTTCGTTATGTAAGCGATGGCTGGGATTGGCAATAGAACCAAAACAACAATAGGCCGCCCTATCCGAGACTATAAGTAATGTTTGCACAACATTAAATAAAGTTATTTTAAAATATTTCCTTCAGAAAAATAATTCGTGGCCCACCACATGAAGTACGAAATACTTAGCCTACCTTATTTCCTATTAACATCCCTAATTCTTAAATATAGACTTATAAGTTTGCTGACTACGTTATAATAGGTGAAACATTAAAATTAGGTCGATTAGGCTACATAGTTCTATTTAGTAATTTTTACGTTTTAATTTCTAATTTTCTGTTAAAATTGTATGAGATAAAAATGTATTAGCATCAGTGGCGTCGCCAGGATTGCAAGGTGCGAGTGTCAAATACTGCAAGGTAGGAGAAATAGGGGACAGGGAGGGCAACTACAGTGTGTATAATTTGTGTTTGTGTGGGGACAATAATGCAAGAAGGAAAAGTAAACATATTATGGTTGAAATAGAATCTATAATTAACAACTGGTGCACAATTTCCCCCTACACTATTTAACAATTAACATTGTACCAAAAGTTCATTTGTGAAACGTAAAATTAGGAAAGATTAAATATTTATATGGAAAAAAAAACAATAGTAAACAAAAAAGGAAAAAAATATTGTTAAAATCCTCGGATTAAAAATAATGTGGGAGGGGCGATTGAGGGGGGTAGGAACCATGTAACACCCCCTTTGTGGCTACGCCTACGAGAGTTATAGTCAATTTGAAATCTTTTAAACAAGTTTTAAAATGTTTTACAATTACTTATAGTATAAACCTTTCCGTTTCAAATATATTTTAAACATAAAAGCAAGCGTCTAAAATTTTGTTACTTGTTTTGAGGAGGGGGGTAACAAATTGTTGACGTAATTATATAGGGGGGGGGAGTTCTCAAAGTTTGACAGTTATTGTTGACAAGGGGTAGAGGGGGAAGTTTAAAGTCGCCTGAAAATTGTTGACGTAATTAATGGACGTCCCTTATCCCGCCTCATAGTTGTTACGAATAGCGCTATATAAATGATGTCATTTGTAATTTGAATATATACATATATAAATATATACATTTCTGCTTATCAGGCTGTTGGCTTTAGTTGATACATCACTGGAAATACCTTGTCTTTTATTTATTTCTCTCTCTTTCTCTATCTTTCCCTCCTTGAATAAATGCGTCCTTAGATACATATGTAATTGAGTATATCATGATTCAAGATATAAAACAGAGAACTTTATTTACAAGCCGATAATCTTGCCAGGCAGAATGTCTTGACCTGGATTAAGTTTGTTATTGTCTCTCTCTGACAACTATGCAATAATACACAACAATTTACAACCACACACAACAACATATCCACGTCCAATAATACATTACTCACCACATTTCTGAAGATTACATAGCGTCATATTAGGCCTATATGTAGATATAAAACAGTCATATTAACATAACAAAATCCTACTAACACAAAGTCATATTTATTTATTAAAAAAACAAGTCATATTCCCCGGCATTGACCGGGGGCAAAAATACATAGGTTGTTTTTCTGAGCTACTGACAAAAGTTGTATAAACTACAATGTATAGAAAGCTATAATTATAAATTATTTATCAATTACTGAAAACTTTTAGAAAAGGAATGAATTTAAATTAAATTTTGTAATCGGTTGAAAAAAATGGCATGTCTTTTTATTTAACAAAAAGTTTGGACTATCCCTGGCTGAGAATCGAACACCCGTCTCCCGCATGCATCTAAAATATAATTCTTACATTTTACCTACTGAAATCATTTTAGCAAGGTTTTAAGTAATGAAATTCTTTACAGTCTTTAAAAAAATGATTTTTTTTTTTGTAAAGTAGAAAAAGAAAAAAAAAAGTTATCAGTGGGGAATCGAACACAGGTCGCCCACATGGCAGTCGGATACGCTTACCACTAGTGAGGGAAAGACGCGTGCAGAGAGCGAGATCGCAAAAGTAATATGTAAGACAAAAAGGTCACGTCTCTTTAAATTAACCAATGGGGATCGGAATTGGTCACACACAGTCTACTTTACAAATATAATCATTTTATTATTTTAAATCATGTATATAGTCATGTTATTAGCAAAAAAAGTCATATCAAAATAATTTAATCATATTAATTATTAGTCATATTATTCGCGATTCATGGCATACTAAACAATAGTCTTAATAACAAAAAGTTATGGTAACAAATAGTAGTTTTAACAACAAACGATCATACTAACAACACGACCACATAAGGGCGGCCACGTAACATACTTGGTGTTCTTTGCTCTGCTGATTAAGCTTATGTAGCGTGAAATTTCTGGGCCCACGCCTGTAATTAAATAGTAATTTAGAATAAAATTATCTACACCTGAGTTAACGCTTACTACACAACACCCTTTGATAAATTAACTTTGTTACATGGATCATTTGTTAACTATCGTTATTTAAATTGGCTTTTTTTCGCCAACCTGTTGCCAACTACCATTCAGCTTGTATTCTAAAGTCAACTAAGTGATGTCCAACTTGTTTCACTGGTAATACTTGAATAGATTGAGCTATGCCTATATAGGAGTGTATCGGCAAACCCCTATCTAACCGTTTCAGCTCATACACTACATAATTATGTCCTGCATTCTTCTCCATTGTTTATATACATAATGGGCAACCTAGAAATTAGACAATCGAGATAACCATCATCCCCCAACCAAAATACTTTTTAACCATATAGGCTTAATAATTTTGTGCCTCCCCCCCCCCCCCCCACACACACCTCCCACACACAACTCCAATTTGTATAGCGCTTCTTTTTTATTTCAATATGCAGCTGTGTGGTCTAGTGTAAGATTTTTGGAGATTCTGTTCCGAATGTTTCCCGTTAATATCCAAAATTTCGCTATGTCATTTTGGACTTATAGGGTTCAACTAACAATAATTGTGGAAAGTATTAATATGTTACCGAAACTGGCCACACAATCTCCTGGTATGCTGAGGTCAATGAAGCTGCTGCAATCTAAATCCGCCCCCTCCCCCTCCCCGGATCCAAATCATCACTGGTACTGGGAATAAATTTCTGCTCACGCCCAAAATGTATTTTGTTGATTGTCGAATTAAGTCGCCGCAACTATAAAGAGAATGAGTAGACGGTAGATCAAATCCATTGTCGATGTTAAATTAATTTGTCCAATGTCGATGTTAAATGTTTTCCATGTTGATGTTAAATTTGTTCAATGTCGATGTTCATTTTTTCTAATGTCGATGTTAAATATTTCCAATGTGATGTAAAATATTTGCAATGTCAATGTTAAATATTTCCAATGTCGATGTTAATTTTTTTCCAATGTCGATGTTAAATGTGTCCACTGTCGATATTAAGTTTGTTCAATAATTTTGTACAATGTCTGTGTTAAATTTGTCCAGCGTTAAATGTGTAATAAGTCGATGTTAAATTTGTAATAAGTAGATGAAAAATTTATAAGTCGATGATAAATGTGTAATAAGTCGATGTTAAATTTGTAATAAGTCAATGAAAAATTTGTAATTACTCGATGTTAAATTTGTAATTACTCGATGATAAATTTGTAATAAGTCGAGAATAAATTTGTAATTACTCGATGATAAATTTGTAATAAGTCGAGAATAAATTTAAATTACTCGATGTTAAATTTGTAATTATTCAATGATAAATTTGTAATAAGTCGTGAATAAATTTGTAATTAATCGATGATAAATTTGTAATAAGTTGAGAATAAATTTTTACTAAGTCAATGTTAAATTTGTCCAAAGTCGATGTCAGCAGCGTAATTTTGTTTGGAGGGGTGGCAAGCCCTAGGCTCAAAATTTTGAACTTGTTTAAAACTAACAATCTAGAAGATATGTACCAATTTCACTTCCTTCGCAGGCGCCACTTTCCCTAGTTACGCCACTGGTCAATTTTACACTTGTGCAATGTCAATATCACGTTTTCCATTAACATATGTTGCTCAGCGTAGAACTTATGCTGGCATTTTAATACATTTATACTTAGATATACAGATGGTAACGCAAATATTAGTTTAATGTTACTGTGTAATGTAGATGTTAGTGTTAATCGTCCTTTCTTTCTCTCTTCCTCTCTATTTCTTTCTCTCTCTCTCTCTACTCTCACTATACTCTCTCTCTCTCTCTATTTTTTCTTATCTCGTTCACTCTATGTCTTACTCTTTGGTTTTTACCATTTTTTATATATTTCTTATTACGTAAACATTATATTCTCTCTTTCTATCATCTCTCTCGCTCTCTCTCTCTCTCTCTCTCTCTCTCTCTCTCTCTCTTTCTCTCTCTCCCTACCTCTCCAGCTATTTGTTTCAAAGGTAAAGCGACTAAAGTTGACTAAACTATACATCACCGTCTGTGAGACAAGTTTACCTTGTTCCAAAACTATGCCAAGTATGAAAAGCGTCAGTAAGGTCATGGTCAATGTGTTAATTAATGTACAAGTTGTGTGTTAAATTACGATGATTTTTTATGTTTGTTAAGTTTCTCTTCTTTATAAAAACAAACAACACTAGTCTATCTAACTCAAACATTCCATTTATCAACATAGAAAACAAAACAAGTTGCAAAACTGGTGGGCTAATAATTACTCTCTTACTTTTCCAAACGACATCCACGCCATGTTATCTCATCCGTCCAGATGCTTTTAAATAATGTTGGACAAATGCCAAGATTCGATTTCTGTTGACGCCCAACATTGTGAACAACATTTTATTGTTTATTTTGTGTTGTTATTGTTGTTGTTTTTAACTTAAACAATGGAGGGTTACTGAATCTAAAAACACAAAAATTGTCAGAATAATATTAATTATTGACACTAACTATATTTTTTAGATTTAGTAGTATCATTAATCATTTAGATGAATAATTAATTTCACGAATTCCATGTGTCAACAGTGACACTGCCTCAACAGCTGATGTCAGTAGAGACAGTCATCGGAATTGTTAGTCATGTCACTGCTTCGGATACTCGTAGTTGGTGATAGTCAAGTTGGCAAGACAGGTACACAATGATTTTCACCCATGACTACACTAACCCAAGGCTGGATTAGGCATCCATAAGGCAAAATAAATACTTGCTAGTTAGGGAATCAAGCGAAGGGTGCATCACAGAAACGTATCAAAAGCACGATACTTTATACAATTTTGAATTACATAGAGGCCTATAATCAGGGCCGGATTTAGATGAAAAGAGGCCCTAGGCTATTCCACTTATGAGGCCCTTTCACCTCCCATTTTAAAGTTTGTAAATTACATGAGAGATAATAAAATGCATCATTACTGTGATATTTATCCTTACTGTGATACATAGACATATCAATATGTTAAATAAAACATGTTGTAATTGGTACTACCCTTTATTTAAAATGTGGCGCGGAAAAAAAAAATTAAAAAATGTCGAGAAAATTATTTGGACATTTATTCTCAGCACCCATATAGTACTTGTAACAATATCTAATCAAACGTAACACACAACATTTACAAAGAAACAAAATTCAAACAATGAAAATCTTTGAGTACGAAAATAAAATACGCAATAAAATAATATTTTCCATCAAACTAAATTAAATATATTTAATACATTGAAGATTAATCCAAATTCAATACACATAAACTTATTTCATAATAATTCGCATTTAAAGTATGAATTATTATGAATTTTAATCCAAAAATGGAAATTTATTTGTAAAAAATCCAGATCACAAAAAAGAAAATATCAAATTGTGTATCATTTTACATTTTATGTTAATAGTTATTTTATTTGAGAACTGATTCAATCCAATTAGAATATACATTTAAAACGAAATAGTAGATTAGAAGAGTTTCTTTCTAAACTTTTTCATAAAAATTCTTCTATAAGTTCATCCAAATCTATTTTTCTGAAGGTCTCATATTTGATGCACATAATACTCAATGCAGACAACCTTGTCTGGGTCATTGTGCTTCTTAATTGATTTTTTATATTTTTAAGTCTTGAAAATGACCTTTCTCCGCCACAATTAGTGACTATTAAACAGCCATAAGATTGTTTCCACATTGGGGAAGGCCACTTGAATATTTTCTTTGAATCTTATTTGTCGAATAAATATTCTGCCCGAGCCTGAGGTTAAAAGGTCAAATCCTTTATTGAACTTTATTTCTCTTTTTTTTACGGTCCAGTGTTTTGGTGTTCACTGTTTTTAGAATATTGTAATTTTAATTTTGCTAACAATTTGATTGTAGGCCCCTCTTGATCTTGGGGCCCTAGGCTGAAGCCTTGATAGCCTATAGGAAAATCCAGCCCTGGGCCTATATACAATATAAGGGCCCAGCCTCCTTTACCTTAAACCAACTAATGTCAGGTACTTATCAGAGCTGGGTAGACTCATGGACACCCTCACGCCCCTAGAATAAATCCTGTACCAGGATTCAAACCCAGAGCCTTCGGATCGCCTTTCGAACCGTGTTATATATAAGGGAAGGAAGCACCATAAACTTCTAAGTGTTTCGGGCATCCAACAGCCTTAATCCGGCCGTGCATTACCTACACAAAGATCTTTAATATAAGAGTATTTTGTTTATATTTTGAAATGTCGTTGTCTTAACCCATATCTTGCTGAGGTCTTTTATTTTCTTTATTTTTACATATGTTATAGAAAGTCATAGTGCAATAAACGAATGAAAGTTTGTTTTTGAAAATTTTTATTTTTTTTAGGAAATATTTAGATTTTAAATTCTGTCCTTAAAAAAGGACGCCAGCAAGAAATGATACCGTGACATTGCATGTTTGCGAGAGAAACAGGCCCTTTTATCTCAATGAAAAATACATATTTTTAACAATTTAATGTTGGAATTATTAATTTATAGCTTTTCAAAACAATAAGATAAGAAAATAGCGTAATAAAACATTGACATTAAAGTGTCACCTGGGCAATGAATGGGTTAACTGAACAAACCAAGAAAACCAATAACATCATTTAAAACACTAATAAAAATGCAAGAATAGACTCTGACCACAGATAAGCCTAGGATGCATCAATCTTCATTACAGAAGGAGTGTATGTAATTTATAATATCAAATTATATAAATCATATGTTTTTTTAAGTATGCTTTATATAATAATATATATGTGTTTTTTACATAATATATTGTAGATATTGTGATACTTGGCGTGATCACCTAGACAGAGATACATATGTATATAGGGCCTATAGGCAGCTTAGCCAACAGAAGTTGATATCACTCATTGCTTATAAGGAAATCTGATAATCTTTCCTTTAATAGGCCTACATTATATAGGTCCAAAGAAATATATTCTATGATGGCATCTCCTCGAATTGTTTTCATCATTCTGCATGGTACACATATATTTTTCCGTAATGGTATTCTGAACATCAGATAGGTCTTCGGGGCAGCGGATTGGTATTCTGGGCAGCGTATTTGTATTCTGGGCATCGGCTAGGTCTTCAGGTCATCGTATAGGTCTTCAAGCCAAGAGATTGGTTTTCTTGGTCTTATGGGCGCCAGATTAGCCTTCTGTGTAGCAGATAGGTCTTCTGGGCAGCAGATTCATTGTTTCATTCATATTGATCATATGGGCATCAGATAGGTCTTATGGGCACTGGATTGGTCTTATGTGTAACGGATAGGTTTTATGGACAGCGCATTCGTCTTTAGGGCATCAGATTTGTATTTTGTGCAGTTGATGTGTCTTCTGGGCAGTGGATTGGTCTTCAGGGCGTCGAACTAATTTTGTTGGCAACAAATTGTTCTTTTGGGCATGATATTGGTCATCTGGGTAGCAGATAGTCTTATAGGCATCGGGTTTGTCTTTTGGGCAATGTATCGAAGCCAGCAAAAGACAAAGATAGCTAGAAAGGTTTGCGTCGATCCTATTGTAATAGAAAAAGAGTAGTCAGCTTTAGAAAAGGAGAACTCTGTCTTTGTCGGCTGTATGATGTATTCTAGGATTTAGTCAACACAAATGTGCTCAAACAATCTGTAAAGCTGAATAGTCTCATCTCAAATTCAACATCATTTGTATTTGATTGTTGATAACTAGGAGACCTAGAATCTAGAAATTCACTATAATGTCTTTAGTTACATCCTCTTCATTACATTAGCTGGCGGCTGAATCAATATATTGAGTGCATAATATAATATTATTGGTCTTTTTAAGTAATAGCATGTTAAATTGAGTAAAGTTTGTGACATATGTTGAGAAAAAAATATAGATATATACTAGAATTAGTATAATAATGTATATTTATGTATATAAATAGGCAATGTGGTTTTAAAACTAGTTAATATGGACAAACAACATATCATTCCTACTCAACTATCTTCAATTGTTAAAGACTCCATAATATATTCCAAAAAAATCCCCAAAATAACGTTTTTCTATGTTTTAGCAAAGAAAACTCTAAAAAAACTTAATTTAAAGTCACGGTATCAATTGTTGCTGGCGTCCTTAAAAAAGGACAGTTGGTTTTAACACCCCAGTGTAATTATTATTATCGTTTTAAACTAAATATCTATGTTTATGCCTTCTACTAACATTAATTTACAAAGTTATGTTAAATCTTAAGTCAATTTTTATCATTTTCATTTTAAAAAAATTATCACGTTTTCAGACTTGACTTTTTTTCCGCATTTTTATCAAACTCACGGCATAAATTTGTTTCGAGCGCAAAAAAATCTTAAAGCAGACAAATAAAGATAATAATTAGATAGATCATTATATAGTCTTTACATTCAATAAAAAAATTGCAAACTATTAACTTATTTTTATGTCTTAAATCGCATTTTACGAAGTGTCCTTAAATAAGGACGCCAGCAAGATATGGGTTAATTTTAGCCATTGCTCAGTAACAGGGAGTGTCCATACCATAAGTTGACTTATGAGAGCATGGTGTTGTGTTTTAATTACTTTGTAAATTTGCATAAATTTATTTAGGCAAATTAAATGTAAATGAATGGTGAAAAAAAGTAATATATTCAATCTTTTTCTTTAAAATGTCTTTTTTTTTTACCTGTGTTTTGTTGAATTAAAAAAAAATGATGTAGAAGTATTTTATTTTAACAACACAAATAGAACAAATAGACGCTTATGCAATATTGAAACAAAAACGACGATAAATATTCTTTACTTTAAACTTTAAAGTGTCAAATATCTCAGATCTCCCGCCAAATGTTACGCACAAATTTACTCTGGTTCTTGTGTAAGACATAAAAACTAAATTAAAGAAAATAAGTTACATTCAATTATTGTCCATGACGTAGCGAGCATTTATTATTATTTATTTTGGGTATTTTGGGAGTGGGGGGAGGGGTGCAGATTTTCGATGGTAGGTTTCTTCCATTCTGTCTTAAATGAACAAAATGACTCCGTTTGCTGCCATAGGGCCACCGTGGACGCCGGGTCCCTTGTGCATTGTACAGCCTGGGGGACGTCCATTAATTACGTCAACAATTTTTAGGCGATTTTTACCTCCCCCCCTCCCCCTTGTCAACAACTGTCAAACTTTCAGAGACCCCCCCTATATAATTACGTCAACAATTGGTTACCCCCCCCCCCTCAAGACAAGTAACACAATTTTAGACGCTTGCTTTTATTAGTTTTATTTTTAAAATAGATTTAAAACGGAAAGGTCTATACTATAATTAATTGTAATACATTTTAATGCTTGTTAAAAAGATTTCTTAATTGACTATAATTCTCATATGTTTACTATTGTTCTTTTCATATACAAATTTAATCATGTCTAATTCTACGTTTCACTAAAATAGCTCTTGTTACAATGTTAATTTTCAAATAGTTTAGGGAGAAATTGTGCACCCGTTGTAAATTAGCCTTCTATTTTAACTAGGGATCTTTTGATTTTCAAAACCGGATTTCGGTTTCTTGGTTGGGAGGTAGGCCTAATCCTAATCATTATTTCAAGTAGCACAACCTTTTTTTTTTTTTTTTTTGGTTTTGATGGAAATATTTTTCATAAATAATTTTGGATTCACACAAAACAATTCTTTAAATGTCTTAAATTGCTAACACTATTTAGTCTTAGATTTAGATATTATGTTTATTTTTTTAACAAAATACCAAATATGGCTTGCGATAAAAACAACATCAAACCAAATGTTAATTTACAGTTGTAAACTATGTTCCCAACAGATAAGCAGGAGCGGTGGCAGTACCACTGGATCTGCGTACTAAGCATCCTAAATTAACATCGTCATCCTCTTCATATGTTTTTAATATCATGGTCAACGATAATCGCAAATTTGATTTTCACTACTGAAATCTTAGGCCTATATTATCGGTTTTAATCAATTAGCCCAGATTTTTTTTAGTTCTAAATAATTTTATGGTAAAGTGTACAAAATCATATTGTATTCAAAGAAATCAACCTCTTGAATGCCCTGCAAACACTAATAAAATTTGAATTATTTTTCAAATATAAGCCTACCTATACAAAACTACGCACATTTGACTTTTCCGGCCTGTAACTTGTGACATTGCGCTGGAAAGGAAGTGGGCTGAGGAAGGGAACCCAAATTCGGTTTTAACCGGTTTTATAGAACCGAAAACCAGTTTTGAAGAAGAACCGGTTTTAACATACCTAATTTTAACCACATGTTCACTATTCCTTCTTACATTATTGTCCACACACACACATTATATAGTACACACGGTAGTTGCCTTCCCTGTCCCCCTACCTTGCACTATTTGCCACCCACTCCTTGCAATACTGGCGACGCCACTGATAGGCCTACTAATACATTTTTATCTCATTACATTTTTCTAGAAAATTGGAAATGAAAACGTAAAAATTACTAAATATGTAGCCTAAATGACCTAATTTTAATGTTTCATCTACTATAACGCAGTGAGCAAAAATAGATTAGTTTATATATCAGAATTAGGGATGTTGAAATGAAAAAAGGTTGGCTATGTATTTCGTACTTCATGGGGTGGGCCAAGAATTATTTTTCTGAAGGAAATATTTTTAAAATAACCATGTTGGATTCACAAAATTCACTTCATTCAATGCTTTGTAAACATTAGTTATAGTCTCGGCGAGGGCCTATTTTTGTTTTTAGATCTATTGTCAATCCCAGCCATTGCTTACATGGCTTATATGACGAACGCCAGACTCTGGCGCCTAGCCTAATTATTTAGATGTAATGAGCGGTAAAAAAAACTGGGTTTCTGAACGTTCTCTGCAGACAGTTTGTTGGTGTGTTTGTGTTCCTTTGTTATTACAGCCATCAGCCACCATGTCTCGCTATACTAGGGTTGCCAGACGTCCGGCAAAAGGAGGACATGTCCTCCTATTTAGACTCTTGTCCTCCGTCCGGCAGGCAAACCTTAAAAATATCCAGCTTTTGTAATATTTTATGTTTTGTAGGCATGAGGACAAATAAATTTTAAAATTAGTATTAACATGTTAAGAATATAACTAATAAACAGGTGATCATTTGTACAAGAAAATAATTCTCCGCTTTTTTAGAAGACTCGTGCATGAGATTTAAAGCTGCCCAACCAAATGCAAGCTGCCTACATTACAACCTACATAGCATTTATATGCTATTTTTAACAAAACTGTTTCTGGCTCAGTTTACCAATACACATTTAAACTTAGTGGCAGCTCTTTTAATAAAATTATAATGTATTTAAAAAAATGCGGGCTAAATGCGAAACTATGCAATTGAAACACACTGTCCTCCTTTTTTGTCTGTTAGTGTCCTCCTTTCGACACCCATGTGTCTGGCAACCCTACGCTAGACAGCGAATGTGAGGTTTTCTACAATTGGTCGGTCACTTCGCCTTGCCAACAATTGCAATAGTTTTCACCCATACATAGACCTACAAACTAGCAAGGTGGACGTAAAAAGGACATATCAAATGTAGTTTCCATAATTGATATATTTGTATTAACGTAAAGCTATATAATCTATATTGTTAATGTTATCTATGTAAGTTTAACAGGAAAAATGTAGAATTTAGTACATTTGTATCATTCTTTACTTCATAAAAAGTAATATTGTTGACGTCAACTTTTCTTGACCTCCCCCCCTCCCCCATGTCAACAATTGTCAAACTTTTTCAGACCCCCCCTCCCCCCTATTTTGTTGACGTAATTAATGGACGTCCCCCTGCACAATCCATTGCTACTAATTAGGTCAATTTAAAACTGATAATAAGTCTTACATATCTCTCCAATTAAATTTTTAGTTAGGAAAAAGTCCACAATCTAAGGGTAAATTGATTGCGAATCAAAAGTGTTCATTCACTTTATTCAAGGACTACTCACATAGAAGGATAAAAGTAAAAGAATACAATAAAATAGAAAGGGAAAATTTAAGTGAATACCGAAAATGTGGGACACAAATATGAGAATACCGAAAATGTGGGACACAAATATGAGAATACCGAAAATGTGGGACACAAATATGAGAATACCAAAAATGTGGGACACAAATATGAGAATACCGAAAATGTGGGACACAAATATGAGAATACCGAAAATGTGGGACACAAATATGAGAATTCCGAAAATGTGGGACACAAATATGAGAATACCGAAAATTTGGGACACAAATATGAGAATACCGAAAATGTGGGACACAAATATGAGAATTCCGAAAATGTGGGACACAAATATGAGAATACCAAAAATTTGGGACACAAAATTAATATGAGAATACCAAAAATTTGGGACACAAAATTAATATGACAATAGATCTACCAAAAATTTGGGACACAAAATTAATATGAGAATACCAAAAATTTGGGACACAAATTAAATATGAGAATATTAAAATACAAGAAGGTAGAGTCATTATGGAATAAACAGAACTAAAAGGAATCCAAAAGGTAATCATCATTTTTCATTGCATTTGTTGGTTGTTCTTTCAGCATTAACTGTCAGATTCTTGACTAGACGTTACATTGAAGAATATTGTTCTCTTACTTTCTATTCTTTCAGCATTAACTGTCAGATTCTTGACTAGACGTTACATTGGAGAATATTGTTCTTTTACTTTCTATTCTTTCAGCATTAACTGTCAGATTCTTGACTAGACGTTACATTGGAGAATATTGTTCTCTTACTTTCTATTCTTTCAGCATTAACTGTCAGATTCTTGACTAGACGTTACATTGGAGAATATTGTTCTTTTACTTTCTATTCTTTCAGCATTAACTGTCAGATTCTTGACTAGACGTTACATTGGAGAATATTGTTCTCTTACTTTCTATTATTACAAGGCAATTTATTCACCATAATAAATTATGGATGAGACCTTCTATTTATATCACACAAGTATAATTATAATTTATAATGTTATTACGGCTAGAGCCCCCATTCAATTTATGAAAAATAATAGTTATAGTATTGTTATTATTAGTGTGAGTATCCTTGTATTAGTGAAGATCTTATTATATCATTCTGAAGTTTATTTGTAGTTGTCTAGAGTATTCCTGGTTCTTATAATCCCCTGGCAATTCACATAGCGTAGTTTTAGAGTTTTCAGTTGATTTACTTCATGTATAATTATTTGTGTGGCTCATATTATACAGCAAGAACCTCGATGTTGAGTTGTAGTGTAGATTATTAATATAGTTGAATAAATATTACACATACACACATGTAGATAACTTTGATATATTGACGTTAACCAAGTTGTGTAGAAAGCAACGATAAATTTGGTTTAATTTACAACATCAATCCAGTAGGAATCCAAATAATATTATATACACAATCAAGAAATACACATATTCCAATTAGTAATGAATATCCTCAATGAACATATAGCATTGTAGTTAATAGTAGAATAATAAATTTTCCATAATACAAATCAAATAGAAACGATACTCAGAGCGGAGAATATTTGATGTTACTAGATCGAATGCACGCCAAGAACTAAACTAAAAGGGTCGAATCGCGTAGAAATATATTATGGGTCAATCGTTGGAAAATCCAGCCAGCCTAGTGACACGAGTTCCTTTGAATCTAGCCCGCGTGTTGACTGCGTGATCAGACTGTCTTTTTATTAAGAACAAGCAATAATGCTCTAACAAAATAAGGAGAGACCGGACGACCTTGACACGCTGTGTTTGCATGAACAGTTCATGTTTTTATCGAGGTTAATAAAAAACAATAATGCTCTAATTAAGTTAGGAAAAACCCGGGGGAAACCTTGAGCTGAGAAATATTTTATATCGTTTAAACGCAATTCGCTTAAATGATTTAGTTGGTTTATTAACATTACAATGTAAGGAATTTACGTTTCGTAACACTATTCTTTCAGCATTAACTGTCAGATTCTTGACTAGACGTTACATTGGAGAATATTGTTCTCTTACTTTCTATTCTTTCAGCATTAACTGTCAGATTCTTGACTAGACGTTACATTGGAGAATATTGTTCTCTTACTGGTGAGTCGTGTCTTCTGTGTGTGTGTCCATGTTGTTGTTTTTTAATCTAACTGTCCGCTGTAGATGTTTGGTTAATTTTACTTGTTAAGGATTGAAGTTAATTTAGGCCCTACTTTTACTGTTGAATTTAAGTGTTAGGTAGGCCTCTGTTTGTGTCCCCTGTAAATGTTAATCTAATGTTACTTTCTATTGTAGATGTTATTTAAAAGTTTTTATCTTATCTTATATATTACAGACGCTCCTTCTATAAAGAAGATTACTGCGTCCTACGCTGTTCCCGTAATATATTCAGTTATTAAGTTGCAGTTTAACTCTTGCGAAAACATACATTTCAAAAATACAAAAATAGATTATTTGCTTTATTTAAAAAACAAAAACATTATTATAACACGAGCTAAATTGTATACATTTTGGTTGTAAATGGGGACACAGCCTTGTATAAACGTTGACAATGGGTTCTTTGTTTAAAGTGGACATTCACACATTAATGTATTCACTTAATGCAATACTGCATGTATATAATGCATGAGTAAATATATCCAAATAGCTAAAATTGTATTGTGCATATTCGAGCAGATGCAGTGTACCGATGTGTTGTAGATGTTGAGGGCGTTCCCACACAGCTAGAGATATTGGACACCCTTGGGAAACCTGTAGGTGCATTCAATACGTTTATTGTTAATCATTTTAACATATCTCTGTATGGACATATTAGTGATGTCGTTTAGAATTGAGGCCGGGATAATACTAATAGTGTACGAAAGTAGGATTTCAAATTCATTTAGCGTGCCAACATCCTAAAAGTTATATCGATCTTGTACACTTTTTTTGGTAGAAATAAGATTTCCATTGCCTTTTTTAGGGGGATCTTCCACGGGCCATTGAAAATCGCTCTGAGTGCCAACTCTAGCATGCGTTCGTAGGTTGCCGACCCTTTGTTTAGATTATGTTTATAATGTATCTTTTGGTCATCTATAAAATTCATTATAGTTCATTGACTTTTCTTGAGCAGTTTTTTTTTTCATGTTCTTAACAATTGTAAAAGTATATGCAAAAAGTTGATGTCCATATTATTAGATAAAAGGGTTTATTGGCCTATAAATATAAGTCTAAAATGCTTTCATTTGTCTGAAGGTTTCAGTGACCCATTTTTTAAATTAATCTACTTATTGGTCAGGGACGAAGTGCTGAAGTTGATGAAAGTCATATCAAGTTGGCCAACGCCTGTATTGTGGTCTACAGTGTAGTAAGCAGAGCTTCCTTCCAGAAGGCAGAGTCCATGGTAAAGCTCATCCACAGTTTCAAACGCAGTTCGCCCACATTGCTACTAGGAAACAAAGTTGACCTTGACTTTGGACGAGAGGTGTCGGTTCAAGAAGGTCGACAGGTGAGAAAACCTTCCTTTTCTGAATTAATTGCCCGCTCCCTAACTGGGCCTTCTAGCCTACATAAGAAACAGGTATACACGAAAATTAGACATTTAAAAAAAGGCTAAGTGTAATTATCATGTTTATTGGTGTTGTTGTTTTGGGTCACATAGTTGGCGCATGCGCTGTCATGTACATACAACGAAGTATCAGCAGCTGAGGACATTGCTGGAATCCTAGAAGCATTTCACAGTGTAATCAAGGAGGTGCAACAAGTTCACGTGCAGAAGATGTCCAATGCGAAGCGCAGAAAAAACTCTCTGGGCACTGTCTCCAAGAGACTGAGTGCCATGTTTGGCAAAAAAGACGCAAATACTTCTACTTCTAATTCCGCAGATTTCGTCAGAAATTCCGTTCCAGGAATAGAGGTTGTTAAGCTGTAAACTACTTTTGTGATGCCATGTAATTTAAAATTTATTTAATCTAATAAACTATATGTTTTTTTAAGCTTAAAGAAAATGTAAATAGAAAACTGAAGATATATCATATTGTGTTTAATTGGACAATAAATAAATATCAATTTTTTTTTCTTCGTTCAAATTTATATAGATCTAATTTATGTTTTCACTTCTGGTAAAACTATGGTTCATCAGAGTTACTGTATAAACAGATACTGGACATCAGAGTTACTGTATAAACAGATACTGGACATCAGAGTTACTGTATAAACAGATACTGGACATCAGAGTTACTGTATAAACAGATACTGGACATTAGAGTTACTGTATAAACAGATACTGGACATTAGAGTTACTGTATAAACAGATACTGGACATTAGAGTTACTGTATAAACAGATACTGGACATTAGAGTTACTGTATAAACAGATACTGGACATTAGAGTTACTGTATAAACAGATACTGGACATTAGAGTTACTGTATAAACAGATACTGGACATCAGAGTTACTGTATAAACAGATACTGGACATTAGAGTTACTGTATAAACAGATACTGGACATTAGAGTTACTGTATAAACAGATACTGGACATCAGAGTTACTGTATAAACAGATACTGGACATTAGAGTTACTGTATAAACAGATACTGGACATTAGAGTTACTGTATAAACAGATACTGGACATCAGAGTTACTGTATAAACAGATACTGGACATCAGAGTTACTGTAAAAACAGATACTGGACATCAGAGTTACTGTATAAACAGATACTGGACATCAGAGTTACTGTATAAACAGATACTGGATATCAGAGTTACTGTATAAACAGATACTGGACATCAGAGTTACTGTATAAACAGATACTGGACATCAGAGTTACTGTATAAACAGATACTGGACATCAGAGTTACTGTATAAACAGATACTGGACATCAGAGTTACTGTATAAACAGATACTGGACATCAGAGTTACTGTATAAACAGATACTGGACATTAGAGTTACTGTATAAACAGATACTGGACATTAGAGTTACTGTATAAACAGATACTGGACATTAGAGTTACTGTATAAACAGATACTGGACATCGTGGGTTTTAGCTAGAGACAATGTTGTAACTCTTGCGGAGTTTTCTTATCTCCAATCGGGCGCCTCCCCGGGTGGCGGATAGTGGAATGCCCATCAGATATGGTAGGTACTGGGGAAATCAATTACACAGGGAGGACCACAATCAGAGCCTGCTGCATTGCAGGAAGGTGGAACCACAAAGGCTAGGGCAGGGGTCGGCAACCCTTTGCTAACAGTGTGCCAAATTAGGATTTCTAGATCATTCAGCGTGCCAACAGCCTAAAAGGTCAACCTGCTCTATTATAGCCCTACTTCTTAACAATTATTTTTATGGAACAATTAGTTTAACTCGGCTCCATAGCAAGACCAATGCCAAAAGTAGATTTTTAAAGAATATCAATAAAGCGTTGTATATTTAATACAAAATTAACGTGTTTGTGATTATCATCCTTTTTATTTGCATTTATATCAAACACAAAAAATTATTATTAGATCTATACTTTCACATATATGGTAATTATTGTCTAAACATTATCGTTTGTTGGCCAAGTTGAGGATCTAACACCTGGTAAACTTAATTATATTTGATCTCACTTTAACCGAGATATTCTTTAAATAGTTTTAATTGCTACTGATTATCATTGTTGCGCTATAGTTAAGCGGAAAAGATACGTAGTAGTCATTCTAACTGGGTAGTTAATGTCATGTTTAAAAAATATACATATACATACTTTAGTCATATAATATTTATATAATTTTCAAATGCTTTTTACAGTTTGATCACTTCAACATTATATATTGTAAGCCATTTATTTTGTATAAAAGAAACAAAAAAAGAAACAGTAGAAATATAAGCGCAAAAAACAACAACTGGTTAATTACCTCATTTTAATTTAAAAAACTTGTTTACATTTATAGTTTGATTCAAAAGTGATGCCAAACAAGTCATAATATAACAAATATTACTGACTAATTATTATTTAATTATTATTTCTTTATATAAATCCAACAGTATGGTATTCATTACAAGTTTTAATTATTAGAGGATTTTAATAATTTTCGTTAAACAGTTGTTAATAAACTTTTTTTGCATTAATTGTTTGTGCATTTAAGGAGTTTACAAATATGTATCTTAATATATGTCTTAATATAGGGATGTACATGTAGTTAAATGTTTTCGAATTGATTTCATGGCAAGATATGTCTAGTTTGAATGCAAATCCATTCCAGTGGTCCTTGTAAATGTAAATTCAACTCACTGATATGTGTCGCTATGTTATTCAGAAGCATCGCCTTCAACAGTCAGTTTTCCTCATTCAGAACCGGAAAATGTTGCTTTTTTATCAATAAAAAACATCTCTTGGAGGTCTCTTGCGTGCCATTGAAAATCGCTCTGCGTGCCAAGTTTGGCCCGCGTCCCTGGGCTAGGGTACCCTTCCCAAAATTAAGGGCAGCTCTCCAGATAGATGCACCCCCCCCCCTCTCGAGATGGTTGTACACAGGGCTAACAACCATGTCACATAAAAACTTTTTTGTTACAAAAACGTCAGCAATAAGAAAGAAAGACATTTCGGTCCTGTGAGAGGGTGGATTCCCATCTTAGGAATGTATGAAGCAGACTAGTGAAAACCATAATCTGGAAGTTTAGGTAGGAACTTGGTGTTACTTGGGGGAAGCCGGAGACACCAGCCTGGAGGACCCTTGTTGTCTGCCTATGTCCAAGGAAGGACCACAAACGTCGATGAAGATCGGCTGCTGTTCCTCGAGGACAAGAGGGCAGAAGAAGTATGTTGTAAGTCCGTCTTGTACACACAGGAGAGAAAGAAAAGGAAACACACACAAACACGCAAATGTAGATGCACGGTTAGGGTTTTGGTAAAGTTTTCTGTATGATCATCTCACTGCGTTTGTTGGTTTTTTGTTGGTATTCTCACATAGTCGTCCTTCCTTAACTCATGAAATGGCCCAGTATTCTTAAAGTTTGCTGGCACCTAAAATACCTTATATTTATTGAAGATTTTTTTTTTAAATCCTGTTTGTTTCATTGTACACTGAGACGTCAGGTCGATACATTTTTATTTAACTGTTCTTCCAGAGCGTTTTAAATTATTTTTGTTCTGTTTGTTCGTTTTTTCTTTGTTTGACTGTTAGTCTTTGTTTGTTTATTTTGTTTTTTTATTTGTTTATTAGTGTATTTGTTTATTTATTTGTAGATTTGTTAGTAGTTTGTTTTGTTTGTATGCATGTTGTTTTTTTTAAATTGTATATTTCTTTATTTGTTTATTTAGTATTTGTCTGTTTGTTTTTCTCGTAAATCTCCATTGTATAAATAAAAATAAAGAGACACACTAAACTGTCATGTATGTTGTGTAAAAACCTGATAGTTTATATGTTGAAAAGGTTAAGAAGCCGCGTGCCTAAAGGATAAAATAACCAGGACGAAGACAAGCCCATGGTGTTAAGCATTTAGCCGCTACATTCACCTCGAAATGTCTACACGATAAGGTCACGTCATTTGCTATTGTGCCAGCTTTAAGCCGGATATATTATGACACTTTTATGCCAGAAGCAAATGACGTATGCAATTTTGTTTGTCGCAAAGATTAGCAACGTTTATTATCATATTCTACTAAATTCTACTCTATAGAGATTAAAATATATGTTTATCTATCAAATTTAGAATTATACTTTAGCTTGGACAAACGAAGAAAACCAATTTAACATCATTTAAATTTCTAATACATATGCAGGTCTTAACTTAAACCCCGTAAAGGCCTAAATGTGTGACATAATAATCTTCTGTTTAGAAGGGAATTCTTTAATATATAAGGTAGACTATAGAGCATTAGAATGAAATTGGGTGGAAGATGTGAAAAACATAGATCGCGCCTGAACGCCGTTTAGCATTAGTTGTCTTGGTAAATATGGTGTTTACATTGACCAAACAGCTTATTTGTTTATTTTCTAGGCAAAAGTAACCTATGTGTAACTCCGTCAGCAAAATTTTTTTTTTCATTTCATTGAATAAGGTTGTTGAAAATTTTTAATCTCACGGGACAAAACAGGATCTATTCTAGGCCTTATGAAAATATTTTGCATTTCAAATACATAGTGTCTGTGGCTACGGCATACTTGGAGATTGTGTGGCCAGCACAATACTCAGGCGCCTTTACTTTTCCCTATCTAACGTCTATCAAAGATGGGTAGACCCGGGTACACCCTCAAAACTGGGAAAACCCGGGGACACCCCCCCCCCCCCCAGTGTCAGGAACAAACCCAGGCCTTCAGGTTGAATCGATCCCAAGACCTTCGACACGCCAACAGAACGTACTGTCACTATGTCTCGTGGTATACTTACCTACTTCCGCTTTCTTCTTTCTCTATTCAGTTCAGTGATTCGTTTCTTATCTATTTTATCAGAATATATCTCAGACATAAAACAAATATTTAATGACATCATTTGTCAAATTAGTTTTAAAAAAAGCATGACTTTGAAGTTAATTAACGTTATTAGCGAAGTCTACAAAAGTACACATAACAATTAGTCTACACTTGTTAAATTTTTATTAACATAATTTTAACAAGAACATCAAATCATAATAATATAATAAGCATCTTCATTAAAAAACTTTTTTTTTAAATTTACTCTATTCTCTTCTATCAAATTTATAAAAATCAACATATTTTATGCTTTACGATTATCAAAATGATTTGTTTAACAGAATAGGCCTGCAACTATCCAGTGGGGCGGGGGTGGAATGGGCGATTATCTGAAATGTTGTTTTTTTAAATTATAAGTAGGTAAGCTAAAGTATGTCAAGGTTAAGAAAGAATCAGTTTTGCGCCTATCCGCACTTTGGCATGTCACCTCCACCCAATCCACCTCTAATTACCCTTCTGCAAAATTCAGTGTAACAGCGTTACATTACAACCTCTGTCATCTGTATACAACTGAAACATCCAATTAATGTGTATTACAAATATGACATGAAATTCTTCGTAACAAATTTATTTCAAATAACTAAAAATAAAAACTTGCAAATAAAAAATTAACTAATTATTACAAATTTTGAAAGTAAAGATATGTTGTTACTGGTTTTTGTTAAATATATTTTACTTAACGTATGACGCTAGAATCGTCTTTATAGAATGAGCGTCTGTAATAGGCCTATTTAAGATAAGATTACAAGCATAGTTAAAAAAAAAAGGTATTAAAACTTTTTTTTTTCAGAAAGTATTAATTATAAAACAGCTCTATCTTCCGCTATATTAATATAAAATCATTTCATATTTCGACATATGGGACTAATGTAAATTCATGAGACACCAGGTTGTAGTAATTACCCTTAGTGTCGAGTTAACCGTATTAGCATAATCTATTGTTATAATTTGATACACTGTGGGAGATGAAAAGAATACTAGACTGAATAGAAGGAATATAAAAATGAGCCACTCATCAAATTTTACCTCTGAAGTACACTTGAATGTACTGAACTCCATTTAAGGCATAGTTCCTTAGTGAAAGGCACTTTATATAATATATAGATTTGATTTATGTGTGAACAACTATGCAATATATATATATATATTTATATTGTTTATATTTTTGTTGAGAAGTAGAGCCAATAACTCAGTATAAATATATACTTGTAATTTATTATACTGACTTTTCTGCTCCCAACAAAAATATAAGTAAAACAAATGAAATTAACATTAAGGCTTTCCTTTAATGTAAATCATAAATTAGCACCATTTGTGATCGTCTTCTTGTAAAATAGACATCAATAAATGTTGTTGATTAACAATGCTAAGTGGGAATTTATTATTTGATTAGCTTTCATTAAAAAAAAAGATTTAACAAATGACATTAATTGAATAGCTAAATGAACATTTTGTTAAACAAACTCTTTGGTGCTTCTTAAAAATTGGCACTCTCACACACTGTCTCTCTCTTTCTCCCTCACTCTTTAACTCTCAAACGATCTATTTCTCTCTTTCTCTCTCTCTTTTTTTTTCTTTTTCTCTCTTTCGTTCTCTAGACTTCAATAAACATGGCTTAGGACTTAAGTAAATGTTGTTTTTTCAAAAAAGTAACTATCCTATAAAGCATATTGTACCTGATTAGTCGAAACATTTAAAAGTATATAAAGTCTAAACGCTTTTCTTTTCTAGCGTCAATAACTTTTTGTAATTCCATAATAATCGAATGTATTTTACAAATTAAAAATGGTTATTGCCATTACAAGCTAATATCAACCTATTGCGTTATTAATAGACTAGACTGCTAGAATTGGTCAGAATAAATAAAGTAAAACAACATTTTAAAAAATTAATCAAACATAAAAAGCCGAAAGTTAACAAAAAACATCAAGAGTTAAAGACCAAGTGAAGAGCTTTTTATCAAAATTGAGTTAACATTTGATTTTGATAGTAAATAGTGTATTCAGTATCTGAATGTTAAAAAAAACATTTATACAAAATATCAAAGATACATTTTAAGTAATTAGTTCAATATTTGCACTTAAATGTGTGTGTTTTTCGGATGATTACTCCAAATCTCGTAGCCATTTGAGATGTTTTTATTTCCGGCAATATAGGAAAGTGACGTAACATAAAGGATTCCGACTAGGAAAAATGAATATTGTCACGTGTTTTGAATCTATTGCCACATGTTTTGAATCTTTTCCCGGTTCTTATTTTTAACAAAATGGTTAAATATAGATTTATAGCGTCTATTTTTATTTATTTATTTCCCTTGTGATACGTCACTGCCGTATGAGGCTATTCCAAATCTCGTTCCTTTGAGAAAAACCTCTTCACTTGGTCTTTAAAGTATCAAAAAGAAATAAATGCGTTGGAGACTTATCTAGAATAGACATTTTCCCGGAAATTAAATCTGTATAGTAAACGCCGTGTCTGACTAAGATCTTTTCAAAATTGAATGTACATAACTCAAAATGAACAAATATGCAGCAAAGACAAAAATAATAGCATTGATGCAAACTTGTTGCATAGTACGGATGTAGAACATTTGGACTGCTGTCGGGTGGGTAGGAAAAGGGAGGGGGGATTTCCCTTCCGCTGCCAAAGGAAAGGCTGTGATATTATCAGAGATAATATTTACATGGGATATAATATTTGAAAAATAAATCAGCAAAATAGTATACATTATTTGAAAAAAAACACGTAAAGTTGGACAAAAAAGATTCTTAGGGCCAGTGAAGCAGCGTTTACCAGTTTCTGTTGCAACTGCATACTAGAGATTGTGTGGCCGCAACAATGCCCAGTCGCCTTTACTTTACCCCAACTAAAGTCAGGTACGCATCAGGGCTGGGTAGACTCTGGGTCACCCTCCAGACCCGAGAACAAATCCTAGCCTTCGCCAGTATTTGAACCCAGGACATTCGTAGACCAACCACCGTGCCCCTTATTATGCAAACCGGAAGTTCATTATGAAAGACAGAAATACAGCATGCGATTACAGAAATACTTTGTACAATACAGCAATATTTGGTATAATACATAAATATATTGAAGGCTGTGTAATACTGAGACGAAAGGTTACGAAGTTCTTAAATATAATCAAAACGTTTAAAAACAATTGTGTGGGACTAAAACAACCTATTTTTTCTTGAATATTACAAATCGCGCTACATGAAACAAAATTTTTGTGTGTCTATTTTTGCTTGGCCTTTGGCTCAGGAAGTGACACACTCAAGAAGAAAGCTATGGCCGCGGCCGCTGCGCCACTCATCATGACGTAGGCCCAGCCGATGGACTTGATCAGCATCGGCACGATGATGGGTCCCACGAAGAAGGTGACCCACTGAGAGGACGACATCAGGCCGACGTTCGTGGCGAAGTGGGTGGGGCCGAAGAGGATGATGGGCGCCATGTAGTAGAAGACCTTGACCGAGGACACGGCGTAGAACTCCAGGCCGACGAAGACGAGGTACAGGGGCGGGAACGTGTAGAGGGAAATGGGCATCATGGTCATGAAGATATTGGAGCAGGCGCAGGTGATGACAAGAATCGGGTTCATGCCGAACTTGTCCGAGAGAATGCCGACCACGGGACGGAAGAGCATGAGGACAAAAGTACTGACCGTTCCGGCCATGACCAGTAAGTTGTCGTTGTTGATGACCGTCAGGCCGAACTGTTTGTATAGGTTCAGGTGAATGAAGAACGTGTGACCCATCAAGGCGAAGATCAACCACGTCTTCCAGAACGAGCAAGACATCAGCATCTCTTTGGGGCTCAAATCTTTGGGCTTGATTTCGGCTTCCTCGTCAGACAGTTCCGCCCCTTGGTGAGCAGTGCCGTTGGAGAGAACGGCGTCCTTGCAGCCATTTACGACCTCGGGCTTGATCTGGCACTCGTCGTCCGACTCGTCATCTATCGCGATATCAACACTGACTCGCGGAGATGACTCATTGCAAGCCAGGTACAAATCTTTCTTATCGGAATTCAAGATAAAATCGTTCTTATTTGCATTGATTTCACATTCACCACTTTCTGTGTGCTCCAAGCTATCAGCTTTCACAAGAGACAACGTCGACAGGCTCTTGGCTTTCGACAAATTCACTTCTTTTTTCAACAAGATGAGAAGGAATCCTGACAACTGGAGGGCCGCAGTAAATAAACCCATTTTCAGAAAGAATATCGGGACCCTATTTATAACATCCGCTTGTGTAAAGTAACGAATGTTTGCTATTTCCACATCAGTTGCTCTGTTGTCCGGGTTGATCAGATAGTATGACAGCACCATATGCAGCAGAGGGAAAGTGCTTGGTCCAGTTGAAAGAATCCCAAACGCTAGCCCCCTTTTTTGAGGAAAAACTTCTGCAGCCTTTTTGTAAGGCAGCGCCAGTAAAATTCCACCGGCAATGCCCTGGACGATGCCAAACGTCAAAAGCAGCGCTAAAGGCTCGTCGATCGCCCAGTAGCTCAGAATCACGGACGAGCTCTGCATCAAAGCCCCGATTGCTATGCCCGTGTTAAGGTTCTTCGTTTTCTTCTCAATGAAGCCGGCTAGGACCATCCCGATGGGCTGCAAGATTTTGAAGGCTGACGAGAGCCACAGTGGGTCAATCATTACCGTCACTTTGTCAGCGTTCACGTAGTAATAGGAGGAGATATAGATGATAAAGTTCCCGAAGTACACAGAGACAGAGACTGGCATAATAATCATTACACAACCAATCAGAACTAGATATTTCCTGGCTATGTCTGGCAATCTGCTGACCAATTTTTGATTATTCACTGAAAATGAAAAAAAAAAGCTAGTTAGGATTATAAATATTCTCAAAATGTATGTGTATAATAGTAGGCCCTAATTTCATCTTTTTTTAAATTAATCCTTTCGGATTGATCCATATAGCAGCTGCATACAGCTGTGAAAAGCAGAGTTCATCAGTTTCCGAGGCCACAGCATACAAGAGATTGTGTGGCCAACACAATGCTCATCCGCCTTTTTTATGCCTCAACTAATATCTCTGTAAACTCTGGGACATCCTCCAGACCCAGGAACAAATTCTAGGCTTTACCAGGATCTAATACTAAACCTAGCCGGCTCGGCCACGATTCGCAAAGTAATCATGTGTGTGCATTTGCTGTGTATTATCGGCATATTTGTGTAACCTAACGTAAAGTTCAATAGAAGAAATAGTTATCACTTGGATAAAGCAGAACTCATTATTTTCACATGTGTTTATTTTCATTAGGTTTGTGCTTATATATCTGTTGCACAAAATATGATTTGATCATTGCTTGACTTTGTTATTCTTTAAATCTTTGTTTAAGTGCAAATACTCCTCTGTTTTCCTCGAGTAAGTTTCCTTTAAATTATGTGAACAAAAATACCGCTAACTGTATATTTCTTGTACAATTTGGTATCAACCAAAAAAAGTATTGCGCTTTTTAAAGGTTTAACGATTCAAAATCTGGACCCATGTCTTTGCATTTTTAACTAACTGTGGCAAGGCTAGACTACAGTATTCTGTAAGTTAAGTGGACAAAAACAAAAGGTGTCAAAAAACAGTCAATTATTATGTAAAGTACCGTAGAAGTTAACGTAGATTTTTAAATTACAGTAACAAATGCTTTATTATTATTACATTGAAAATGTATGTTTACTCTATCATGTATTGTTATTAGTAAACATTAGTTCCTTTACATTGGATGACTGAAATAAATAGCAGCCAAAAAAGCAACATTTTGTTATTATATTGTTATTATTGTTTGTTTATGAAACAAACTGTAGGCCTACTCGTGCAAATATGCCAGCATATTACATATTAACGTTTTCATTGTCATTCTTTCTTGAGAAAACTACTAAAACAACTGTAATATATAAGTTAAGATAAGATAAAATTAACTTTATGAAATTGAATCAACAGTATCTGCAGCACACACAAAAATCTTGTTGCCTTTTAGTGTGGAATTTAAATAAAACAATCATATTAAGGTGACCATTACGTAGAAAAAAATTAATAAACAATAGCTTGTTTCATACCAGGGCTACACAATAAGTGTAAAGGCAGAGAATCTGAAACCTTTTGGTGAATGTTGTGTTACACATTTAATTAATATTGCTTAATACTAATACTTAATAGTATAAAAAAACCAATCTGCCTAAAAAATATAGTTTTAGAAATAATGATAAAATGCTCAAACCAGTTCGTTGTATGTTATTTCTCCTTAACATTTCAGGCTAATCAGCTGATCATAAGTTTTTAAGAAGATTTTCGGGGCATTAACTTCTTTGTGGTCTGTCTAGTCCAACACAAGACTCCTTTGTGTGATGGTTGTGTTTGGTGTGCGTGTATGCTTTACCTGAATGTGTATTTATATGTGTATGGTGTGTGTAATTATGATGTGGTTGCTGTTGTTTTCTTGTTAAAAGTGTGTGCATTCTATGTACGTGTAGGTCTATATTTTGTGAGTCTGCATTTGGTGTGTGTGTTTGTTTGTTGTTAATCTGCATTTGGTGTAAGTATGTGAGTGCAAACATTGTATGTTGTGAGTGTGTATATTGTTGGTATTTGTTAGTGTGATGTTTTGGTATGAGTATGAATGCGTGTTGTGTGAAGGTGTGGTCATTTGGTGTGAGTGAGTATATGTTTGGTGCAAATGTGTGTGTGTGTGTTTAGTTTTTGCTGATCACGTGACTAATGAATAATGAATATACTACTATGGCAAAAATACTTAGAACGAAGGCCAAGATTGGGGAAAAGGCAGTTGTCCACAAAAGACGTCTGTGTAGTCGAAATAAAAGGGTATGACCTTGATGAAACTGGGTCAATGTCTTACACTAGCATTGTTTCGTTCCACACAAGAGCTATAGAGAGAGACAGGTCTGGTCGCTCATTTTGACTGAATGTGCGCTTTTTTTAATAACGAAATGAGAACTTATTATAAACACACACCCCACAGTGTTGTATCAGTTCTTTATATCAGAAAATAGTTCCTAGCATTCGCTTTGACAAATTACGAATGAAAAATATTAAAATGGATTGGACTTCTTTTTTCCCCACTGCTAACATTTGTAAAATCATGTTTGGAAAGAAAAAGAAAATTGAAATGGGAATCACACGAGTAAACAGCCAATGTCTCTTAGTCAATGTTGACTTTAATCTTTGACTCTAATTGACTTCTGGTGAAATAGTTAATGACTTTTTCCTCACTAATGGTTGCCACAATGTGTTGCCAAAAATAAAACAAATTGTCATCTCTCGTTTCCTCATTTTTTGTTAAGTCAGTGCCGCAGTAATCTTCGTCAACGTCATTAATCAAAAAGTATATAATAAAAATAATAATAAGTTTAAAATTTAAAAAAAAAACAACTGCCAACAAAGATAATGTAAGCTCAGAGCGCATTTAAGATTTAGCAACATAAACATACATAAAGTTAATGTTTATGCAATTTTCAGAAACAAAAATTAACAGTAATCAATACGTTGTATTTGACTATCTTGTTAAAATGTATTGTAGTTGAATAACCATTACAAACCAAAATTATCTTCTACCATAATTCCATACCGTTTCGGAATTATATTAACGAGATAATCTTTATAAACATAAAAAATTATCTTCTACCATAATTCCATACCGTTTCGGAATTATTATATTAACGAGATAATCTTTATAGACTTAAAAAAATATCTTCTACCATAATTCCATACAGTTTCTGAATTATATTAACGAGATAATCTTTATAGACAGTGAAATGTAAATACATTTTTAAAACACGTTTAACTTAGTTCCTTTGTAATTAGCATAATAAGTATCACAAACGCAATTCTACCCTAATTTCTTACAGTTTCTGAGTTATATTAAAGAGATCATCTTTATTGGCATTTAAATATAAATACATTTTTAAAACACGTTTAACTTAATGCATTTCTAATAAGCATGCCTCTGATACCCACCCACCCACTCCCGCATCATCATCAGCCTGTTTATTGGACGGCGTGCTGGCCAAAGTGCCATCTGTTGGTGGCTGACAAAACAATTTATTATAATTTTTGTTGTTTGTAATTTTGTAATTTTGTTCTTTTTTCTTTTAAAGTGCATTCTGCTGATGTAGATCATCTGTTTCTTTTATTTGCTATCTACGCAGTATGTATCCGTAACAAACAAAGAAATATTTGATCATAGTCTTATTCCTCTTTTGACCTATTCATTATTTTTTCTTACTATTGAAAATTGACCCAGTGGGCACACCTCGTCGTATCCACGGGGGCTGGGAACGTGGTTTCCACTTGTTTTCGTGGTTTCCACTTGTTTTCGTGGTTTCCACGTGTTTTCATGGTTTTTACGTGTTTTCGTGGTTTCTACGTGTTTTCCTGGTTTCTATGTTTTTTTTCCTCGTCGATACGACTTGGTGTGCCCGCTGAGGAGTTGCTTTTGTCAAATGTTTCACAATATGCCTGCACGTTTCTGTCTATAAATGATTTTTTAAACTGTCTTAACTTATACTGGAAAACATTTAGACCTAGGAGAACTAAAATCTCTTAATGCGTAAAATGAGTCATAAATCTCTCACAACCCCCAACCCCCAACCTTTCCAAGATTTTGACCTTTTGGAAGAAAAGGAAAACTAATAGTCGCGTGACGCCATGCGCTAATGACGTGGTGGGTGCATGACGTCATGTCTCCACCACGTGATGTGAAAATTATAATAATATAGCACTAGTGACGAGACTTAGTCACATTATATTATTATGTGTTGGCCTAGTACGCTTCGTTGGTTTTGTGCGCTATTGTGAAAGCATATCGGCAGCGACATGCTAGTAAAAGGACATCATAAACACCTTGGCCGTGTTGCCCTTGAATTCTAGAGGTGGTATTGGTCGTGTGTTTAGAGACCCTGGGCATTACTAGCTCTCGCAGCTTTAAGTCTTTGCCGATGTTTAATTTGAATAAGGCGGTCTACGTCCTGATAAGTTAGTGGCCATTTTCCAATCGTGCACATAGATCTATTGATTATTCATTGGTTGGTAAAATTTATGTCATTGTTAGTCAAAGACAGCGTAGTTTGACACAAAAATGTCTGTAGACCTATTGATGCATTTATAGTGCTACGGTCTACTAATTTGTAAGGAGAACTACAGGGAATTGGGAGACCGAAAAACAGAAGGAGAAGGGGTTATGAAATCTTTATTTTGTTTCTACATAATATACGGTTGGCCTCTAACCCAAGTGATCACAGGTAGCATACAATTGTTTATAATTACTAACAATTCAAATAGGTTTGCCAATAACACTTGTCTAATTATAAGCATATATTGTCACGTGACCACAACCATATAGTTTTCATTGTTGTTCTTTGTTTGTTTTTTTGCTTTTTTATTACTTTCACATGTATTGTCACGAAACATAGACATAAGATACAGCGCCAATGGTCTATCTGTTTATTTATGTGTAGACCTAACTTATACAAAGATCAATAAATTGGGTGTTTTTTTTAAATAAATATTTGTCAACATCGATTAGAGACAATACAGTGTATATTATGAATGATGTCAAGTTAGTTGGGAAATCCAATGTACATTTATTTGTGATGTTAAGTCTATGGGTATTAACGCCTATTTTAAAATTGACTTTAAACGAACGTTAAACTGTCTTATGTAGGCCTACATGTCGCTTTAACAAATTTTCTAACACTCGAATAATTCTGTTTTCTTTAATTGTATTATTGTAAGCTTACTCAAATGTAATAAAACGACAACAAGGTATAGAGGCATAATTTAAGTGCAAGTTGTATACAGGTAGAATGTATGTGTTGGTTCAATCTACCTTCATTAGAATACCAACCTAAAAGATGAAGACAAATATTATCACTTTAATACATAACGCGCTCTTTATTATTACTTATGTTGATTAGAGACTTTAACGCGCGTGATAATGTTTGAAAACCAGTATAGTGTTAGGGACTTCTCAGTCTTAAGTGCTCGAACTATATGATAAACAATGGCATAATATATAACTGATAAATGGAAGTGTTATGCACAGAGACCTGTGGAGCTTGTCTATTGGTGTCGCTGACCGTCGCTGTGTGTGCGTCAGGCGCATATATTTGTGCGTGTGTGTTTGTGTCCTTGTGTTTGTGGGGGAGAAAAAGAAAAGGGGAGACCTGTGCATAATGCTGTGAGCTTTATCCGAAATTTTTTGTTAAATAATGCAGAGCCATAGTATATGCTCAGCAGTTTTTGAATGCGCAGATTTTTTTCGCATAATACACTGAGGGTTATGTGCAAGTTACTGAACGTAATAATGATCATGTTATAGCAAGCCGGCAGATGTAGAATAAAATTAATGTCTATTGATCTTTTTTAATTAACAGGTGCCTAAGCATGCCACAAACACATTGTAGAACCAAAGCTATTAATAAGATTATGTACAACATAATAAGAACAGCCGAATAAGCCTAAAGATAGCCCTAACCTTCATAGGGTATTGGCTTGCCCAGTGTGACTAAGAACACTAAATCAAATAGATTGAGACAGCAGTACATTAAACAAAATATATGTCGTCGACCTATTCTGTGAATTTTTATTTTTTTATATTACGCCTTCATATAGAAATATACTGTGTTAATATATCCGGTGCTCCCAAAATAAAGAACTGCTGCTTATATAAGAATTTTAACATATTATAGTATTTCCCATATTATACTAGTGATACAACATTGGCCAGTGTCGTGTACAGTAAATGAAACCCTTCCAGAGTAAAATTTTTGTGTTTCTTTCTCTTTTCTTTTTAAGGGGGTGGAGGTCATTAGCTTGTTTCCAATTACTTACGGTACATCGTCCTAATATTTAAGCGTAACACTGACCTGTATGCCCAGATGTTTGGATGTGCCCTAATTGTGATCATTACTCTAAACCGGTAGATGTAGAATATATTATTTAGGCCCTGATCATCAAACGATGCTAAACATGATTCTTTTGTTGCTGTTGTTTTTTGAGATCGTAATGTTTGGAAACGAACGCGCCATGAACGCCCTTCAATCGAATTGTACTTTCGTTAGCCTTGTAGTTAGTTATATTAAATACCATTGTATTTATCGCGTTGTTTGGTTGTTTGTTTTTTTACTTCAATCATTGCCTTTTTACAAAAAAGATAGCAGTGTGGCTACTGTAATCATATCAAGCATCATTCTTGTATCAATTATTAGTTTCAACTAAATAGAACTATTTTAAAAATAAGTAAGACTTATTCACGAAACAATACTCACTGTTGAATAACTGCGGATGATGTCTTGTATAAGTTTATCACAGTGTGAACACTTTATCACAACTCCAGTGTACAGTCAACAAATCCATGAGACACTTTCATATAACGACAATATTATGACATTATAGTATATTTAGTTTGTGAACATAGTGGAGTCCAAGCCTTGGGATATGATGCCCCGTGCCAATAATTTCTTTTAAATAGGCTAAACTGAGGTAGGGGTGGGGGGGGGGTGTATGTTACAGAGAGGGAAGTGAGAGGACGAGAATGGGGCGAAAGGGGGGGGAGGAGGGGTTAAGAGATGAAATGCGAAATCGATTACTGATGAGAAGAGACAACTGTGAAAAGGAGAAGGGGTGGGGGATGGGGGAACTCGGCTTGTTGGCGTTTTGCCTCCTTACGAAATGTGGCGCATGACGGAGCTTGTGTATTGGTGTCGCTGACCGTCGCTGTGTGTGCGTCAGGCGCATGTATTTGTGCGTGTGTGTTTGTGTCCTTGTGTTTGCGGGGGAGAAAAAGAAAAGGGGAGGGGGGTATTAAAAGACACGAGTGGGGTACACGGCGTCACTAGCAAGAATTTATAAACAACAAGTCGTGGTGATAATCCCATACACACACACACACCATTTCGTTCACACCTCGTTTTGATGACACAAGAAATAGTTTGATAAATATTTAGACAGAGAGATAAATAGATGAATAGTTTAATTAATAGATACAATGGATAGATAGAGACATGTAAAATAATGGATAGGTAGTATACATACATAGATCGATAGTTAGATAAATGAGTGGATCGATTAATGTATAGATATGTAGATAAATGAATGCAGACCTTAATAATACATATATATAGGGCCAATAATCTATATAGATAGCTAAATGGATAGACATATTAATAAACAGATAGATATAAGGCTAGGTAGAGAAATGGACAGAAAGATACAAGAATGGATAGATTAATGGAAGTAGATAAATGTTTAGATAAAGGGACAAATGGAGAGAGTAATAGATAGAAAAATGGATATATAGACAGAGAAATAGAGGAGACAGATAGGAGGGTAAAGAAATAAAAAGACATACAGACAGACAGATATCAATATAAACTGCAGATTTCTATAATTAGATACTTATTGTCTACACTCCACCTCTTTGTGTATGTCAACAGCCAGGCGCAAGTATTTCATGCACTGATTTATAAGCTGTTGCAGTCATTGTTTACAATCCAGGAGAGAGAATTCTCATTAACCTTTGGACATTGTGAACACGTACTTTAACTTGGCACGATTAGCTAATTGGTAAATTGTCTGCACAATAATTGAAATACCAGAAATGAAACTACAAAACATAAACACAACAATAAATTTTAATGCTTACTACAATTTGTCTTCCCGAGGCTACACCCTCTGAACATTCTTTTTTTATACGCCCACGCTAACAAATACAAAAGTATTATATGTATATACTTTAAAAGAAGTATATATAGAAAAGTATATTTCACATGCTATAAATTAAAGAGAAAATGAGATACTTCTTCCATTAACTCAGATTGCAGTGTTGTAAACTCTCTTGCATTTATTGTCCGACAAACAAATGAATTGAATGTGTTGTTTTCTTTCGATACAAATTATATATAATGCATTTCTTATTTAAATGTTTGATGAGTCATACGGCTTGGCCGATCCCATATTTCTTCTGTTAGATGTAGGCTACATTGTACATAATTTCTAGACTAAATTTATTACTACTTGTTTTTTCTCTGATTTTTTAAACTAGTCATGAATGTAAAGATGTCTTTAGAATTTCAATTTAACTTCATATAAATTCATATAAATTCATATAAATTCATTATATACAGTTTCAAGGCTAAGTTAGTTTCTTATAAGTTCTACGTAACAACTCGGTGTCGCTATTTGTCGAAACAATATTTAAAAAATCACTTCTCAAAGTGTTGGAAGGTGAAAATCATAGACCTTCTCAAATACATGATAATATTCTCCAAGTTGACGTGTTAACATGTTCAAGATCATCATAATTTCAATGACTGGCAAAGGATTAGATTTCCATAATACGGTGGTGCGATTAGACTGCGGCCTTACACTTGTGGTGTGATTTAAGGCCTTCACTGATGACGTGTTTGTGTCTTCTACTTTTTAATATGTTTACGTCCTTAAAGTACAGTGTCATTATTGCTTTTAACAGTGCGATTATTGCTATCACCTTACGGTGTTAATGTGACTTTTTAATGGTGCGATTATTTCTTTTACTTTACGGTGTCATTATAAGTTTTTGATTATGGTGGAGTAGTGTGTGATTATGGTGGAGTTATACTCTTTAATGATGCAATTATGGCTTTACTTCACAATGTACCAGGCCTATGTTTTTCAGTTATGCTGTGATTATGTTTTTCCGTCATGGACAATGGTTTTGGACACCCCCCAAAGAGTGGACTGTTCCAACCCTTACAGCTGTGGATAAACAACGAAAACAAATGTGGCCGGAAAGAGAAGAAAAAAAAACATGGTATAGTCCGGCGAGCTGATATTGTCCACTTGCAGTAGCCAGGAAAAGACCAATGTGGTGGGTGGTGATAGGCCTACCTCGTACGCCGTGAAATACCAGCAATGTGGACGTTTGACTGTTGTTGACTTTGAAGTATAGATAGAAATAAAGACACACAGAAGCAACAAAAGCCACACACACAAAAAACAACAGTATTTCAATAGAACTAAATTACCCCCCCTCCCACACAAATGTGTGTGTACACATACACCTCCACATTGTCGTGTGGCCCGCCACCTGTGTTAAATATTTTCTCAATAGACTTGTCTCATTGTCTTTCTTGGGTTAGGTACAAATGTACAGATTACACATTCAATTTGTACATAGTTTATGTAACCATCTATGACGAAATCAATCTCCTTGCGCCTCGGGCTAGTTCGAGCTAAAGTAAAAAAAAAAAAACATGTGCTCGGAGTATATTATAATAATTTGAGGATTTAAATTATTTCTGTTTATTTATTCATTTCTGCACACATCTGTGGTATTGTTTTCATTAAAAAAAATAATTGCAAATATTTAGCGTCGTTTAAAAGAGCTCCTCATTTCAAGGTGGAGCTTCACATATTTCGCCTAATGAAAAGTAAACAAATTTACAAAATAGAAAATGAAACATTTTTTTAGATATATAGTAGATAGTGGAGTAATTGTTTGCAGCGGTGTGGGGAACGGGTGACCATACTTGCTTATTGGTGCCACGAGGTTTGTAGGTTGCTAAAGGAACTACAGGACCAGTGTACATCAGCAACGGGTACATTGACAGATCATCTGCAACTCATTCCCTCGTAATGTAGCCTAGCTATTGCTTTTAATTTATGCTGTGAATTTGAGTTTTTTTTTTTTTAACTCATATATAATACAATGCCATGCTGTCCATAAAAAAAAATTGTCACACAAAAATTATTTTAAAACGTTTGCAATTTTTTTTAAATAAATGTTGTCTTTAGGTCTACATTTATTAAGCAATGTATTTGCTTTTTTTTTTAAAATCCACTTTAAATGATCGTTTTAAAAAGTCCCACTTTGCACTGAACTATCAAGAAAACATCATGAGAACAGTAAGGTAGACAACTCATGAAATAAAACATGACTCCTAAGGGTGATACAGTCACGTGGGTAGATTACACTTATTTATGCAATGAGATGAGTATCGCTTCACTAGCATTTGAATTATGTTAAACCACATTAGCCTTGTTTAATTTATCACTTCCGAAACCAATAGTTAAATCACTAAACAAAGAAATACTAGCACTAGAGGACATAAGGTCAAAGAGTAAAGTAGTAATAATAGGTCTACATAAGGCATCAAAACTCTAATTTAGAAATACAACCCAATAACAGCCCGTTGCAATGCTCGGATAAATATAAAGACCAAAACACTTTCCTTATCTCTTATGCGAGAACAAATGCATATAAGTACTCTTTCTTCCCGAGTGGCATCCGGAAATGGGAAATACAACACAACTACATTAATATATTACAATGTTCAGTTCAGAAAGACTTATGGATATAGGCCTATAGTATAAACACGTTTCTTATTCCATAATTTAAAAAAAAACGCACATAAGTGCGCTGCTTCTCGAGTGGCATTCGGGCATGAAATGGGTGGCCTGAACAAAGCAGGAAAACCAATAACTGAACATTTTTTAAAAACATTAATCAAAATGCAAGACTAGACTCAAGACACTGATAAGGGTAAGAAGTAATAATCTTCTGTATAGCAGGAGCGTATTAACTGTATGTTTCACACACACATGATAACATTAATTCAACAGCTGGGATTCGCTATTTCGGGTTTTCCCACACACACACACACAAAAGATTTATATTGTTATTGCGAGTAACTTGAAAGGCTCATTATATAAGCATAGCCTAATGTGATCAGAGATTTATAGTGAACGGTCAAGGCAACAAGAATAATCTCCCTTTTTTTTTTGTTTGGTTAATAGGTCAAGGTTGATCAACTTCATAAATAATTAATATATTTCTATTCTGAGGTTTACACAATGTGATTATCACTCTCTCTATTGACCCTTGACCAATCAATGAGGCCATACTTGCTTTTAAACTATTTCAATTGTTAAGCCGTCTGGTCAAGTCTGCCTATATGGCTTTTTATGGCATTCACAGTGGCCCTCTTGTTCCTATAAACCTCGAGGCATCAATTAGCAAGTGGGGTCACCTGTTCCCCACACCACTCCAAGAAGATAGTCCACTAAAAAAAAGTTTCATTTTTTTTTTAAATAAAAATAAAATTATTATTTTTTTATTAAATTAGTTTACTTTTTTTTACGCGAAATATGTGACCCTCTACCACGAAATGATTTGCCCTTTTAAACGTTGCCTAACACGAGGGGGCATCTCAAAAGACTTTGTGCAAAAATATCGTGCAAAATATGTTGATTTTTTCTTAATGGCATTCCATAGGCAAAAAAAATAAAACTGTAGTGTGCCTAAAAATAACGTAAAATTAAAAACAAAAGTAAGGCTTCACCTTGGTTGACAGGGCTAGGAAAACACCATTCACTAGTAAAACACCATTCACTAGTAAAACACCATTAACTAATAAAACACCATTCACTAGTAAAACACCATTAACTAATAAAACACCATTCACTAGTAAAACACGATTCACTAGTAAAACACCATTCACTAGTAAAACACCATTCACTAGTAAAACACCATTCACTAGTAAAACACCATTCACTAGTAAAACACCATTCACTAGTAAAACATCATTCACTAGTAAGACATCATTCACTAGTAAGACACCATTCACTAGTTTCTCTGGTCACCACATACAAGTGGGTTGGTTGTGTTGTCCACACAATTCTTCAGTCATACTTTACTTTTGCCAAAGTAATCCCAGTCAGCAGCATGATTGATCCGAACAAATTAAATCGAGCAGGTTGGGTGGGGGTGGAGGGGAGAGTCCAATCATTTTAAACCAGGAATCAAACCCGAGACCATTGCAAAGGCAATCCAAAACTGTCCCCATAAATCACCTGTGACCACATCAAAACAAAAGTTTTCATAAAACATTGGGAAAAATAATACTTGGAAGTGACGGACTAAAGTAGATAACATTTAATTTGTGGACATTGACATTTTAGTGAGTAACTAGATTGGGGGTTGGGCGGGGGGGGGGGGGGGTAGCCGACCCAAGTGCTAAGTTGTTGTTAAGCACCAAACTCATATTTTCTTTTAAAAAAAATTACTTATAATTCAAAACTAACATTCTTAATGGGCTCCAATTCTTACTACCGCCCCCAGTGCCATTTATCCTAATTACTCTAATGGATGCATGTAAACAATAATAATAATAAACTCAATTAACAATGTTCTTTAAAAAAACTGTTTATTTTCTTTGTATTTTATTTTGATTCTCTACAAGCACTAAATAAAACTGGAATGTACAAACAACTTATTACAATAGGAACAGAGCAACTACAAATGAATGTGTGTCATCCAGTGATTTGTAGAACACTTTATGGCACAGTTAAGTTTAATACATCTAAAAGTCAAAGAACATTTATTTTTTTTATTCATATAATTTCACATTATCATAATTACAAAGCTTTTTTTTTTTTCCATTTATACAATGCATGAGTTGTAAGGGAGACAAACGTATAAAAAGAACAACTCACATTTCAATGATTAATTTTTATATGCCATAGGAGAATAAAGAAATGTAAATCATAATATTTGTATTCAGTTTTTAAATAAATAAAAAATATAAAAAACAATACTATATACATTATTACATTAATTCAAATCTGCATAAAGTAGTGGATTTAAGAAAAAATATTTAAAAAAAAACATTTTCATTCCACTACAAGACATTTCTAATTATTTGAGTTATGGGACTTTACTAAGGTATAAAACTGTTGTATTTTTTTTTTTTTACAAGAATGCACAAAAGTTATATTTACAAAGGATTTGTTACATTATTTTGTTACCATTAAACATTTTTTGTGTGTGTCTAAAACATGAATTCATTCAAATTTGTATAAAATTGAAATTATTTGGAGAAAATAAAAATTAGAATAATCATTGAATATAGTTAAAAACATTTGTACAAATTAACAACGTGGTCTTATTATGTGCATTTTACATTACATTCAGACAAATAATAAGATATTATGATGAAAAATGAAAATGATTTTTTTCAATAGGACCATAATTGATCTATAGGATTAACAACCATAGTTATAATGTGTAATGGTTTGGATATTTACATAATTTATTTACTCAGTTTAGACAATCCTGATAAATTTCTTTTATGTTTTCAAGAAAATAATATAGATTATTTCCCTTCTATTCCATTCTTTGCCCTGTTAATGCAACAGAAATTATCTCCCTTTTTGCTTGTTTCATTTTTATGTCAGGGCTTATAATATAAGCACAAGCAAATAATTAATAGAAATAATAAATACTGTACAACTAAATATTTTAAGTTCATTAAAATATTTTCAAGATAAACAGTTTGATTTGTTCACTGAGAGCCTATATCCATAATAAAATTCTTTTTTTTTTTGGTGAAAAGCTTGGGTAAAACAGCTTTAACGAGTAGTAAGTAAGGACTTATGGTAATTGCAATGGAGATTGCAATTGTAACAGAAACATGTACTCAGACCAAATGCATTGTAACCAGGCAATGCTTTAGAGCATTAAGCTCACTTGTAGATGAGCACTAAACCTAGTATATAAAATCTGTGGTAAGACACTCCTCTTGACACTCACCTCTACTCAAAATAGACTGATGTTTGTAAAGCATGTAGAAAGTGTTTCATGACTTATGTAAATCTGAGACAGATAATTGTTTCTCTGAACCATGGGCACACAGAAATAACCATATAGAAGGATGCTTGTTCTTAAAATGCTTTTATAAAAATAATTTAATAATTAACCAATTTCAAAGTGACCAATATATTTCCTGACACCAAATCATTTAAGTAGTAGATCTCTTCCTTGCTGTCCACATTATATTAAGACATTCTGACCAACTTCTGTTTCACACAATCTGCATGTTTTAATCAAAATGAGAAATTCTGACCAACTTCTGTTTCACACAAACTGCATGTTTTCATCAAATGAGAAATTCTGACCAAAATATGTTTCCCCACAATCTGTATGTCCTCAACAAATGAGAAATTCTGACCAACTTCTGTTTCACACAATATGCATGTCAACAGTTAACAGCATCTTCTGAAATTTTGACCAAAATCTGTTTCCCCACAATCTGTATGTCCTCAACAAATGAGAAATTCTGACCAACTTCTGTTTCACACAATCTGCATGTCAACAGTTAACAGCATCTTCAGAAATTCCGACCAACTTCTGTTTCACACAATCTGCATGTCAACAGTTAACAGCATCTTCAGAAATTCCGACCAACTTCTGTTTCACACAATCTGCATGTCAACAGTTAACAGCATCTTCAGAAATTCTGACCAAAATCTGTTTCCCCACAATCTGTATGTCCTCAACAAATGAGAAATTCTGACCAACTTCTCTTTCACACAATCTGTATGTCAACAGTTAACAGCATCTTCAGAAATTCCGACCAACTTCTGTTTTACACAATCTGCATGTCAACAGTTAACAGCATCTTCAGAAATTCTACCAACTTCTGTTTCACACAATCTGCATGTCAACAGTTAACAGCATCTTCAGAAATTCCACCAACTTCTGTTTCACACAATCTGCATGTCAACAGTTAACAGCATCTTCAGAAATTCCGACCAACTTCTGTTTTACACAAACATCATGTCAACGCCACAATGAGACATTCTGATAAGCTTCTGTGTCACACTGACCTCCTGTCCACACCATTATGAGAAATTCTGATCAGCTTGCGTTTAGTTTCTGTATTTCCTTCAAAGCTCTTCCTTCTGAAGACGTTACCAATCTTCCGTGACATATTCTCAAACAGACTTTTTCTTCTCTTGATGGATCGGCCATTGTGGCACAGATTGTTAATGGCGTCCTGGAGGAGTCTATGAAAACTGTTTATGATGGGGGCGTGGCTCTCAGCGGCCGAGACTTCTTCTTGGAAACAGTCGTAAAGTTCTTTCACTAATTTTATTTCATCTTTAGAAACCTGTTGGATGAATACCAAAAATAGAATCACTAGATAGTCTAATTATAAAATGTTGTCATTTTGTATATACTGGCTGGCAATTAGTATAATTTGTGATAAATGAATCATTTTTATAATGCACTGAATTTGCCATGTGATAGAATTGAGCCTTCAGAGAAAATGTCAATTGTAATATAGCATGGAGAGAAGCGTTATATAAATAACTATCATCATAATTTACATTTCTTCACTGACAAATCAGTAGGAGGCTGAATATTTTGCAAGCAGGAGCTAAAAATAATTTAGTCAACATATGTCTTATTAAAGCCCCCCCCCCTACATGGTGCCAACTAATCTATCAGCGAGGCATCCTCCAATTTGCCTTCCTATTTCCCTTTTTTTTTTAAACAACTCACTTTTCTGGCGTGATCTAGATCGAACTTGTTTCCCAGCAACAAAATAGAGGGTCGGGAGGTGGCCCTGGACCTTAGTGTCTCGATGACCTTCTTGGCCATCTGGAAACTGGACACGTCAGTGACGCTGTACACGATGACAAAAGCGTCTGCGTCGTATAGATCATGGCAGGCTGCCTTGCATTCATCCTAGAAAGAGCGAGAAAGTGTGTAATTGTAAAAGTAAGAGTATTAAATATATATATAAATGATATATATATATATATATATATATAAGACTTATATATATAGTCTACATGTCAAATATATGTTCGTTTGTCTTAAAAAATATCAAGAAAAAATATCCTACAATAATGTAGAAAACTTGTAGGCCCTTTATGTCCGACAAGGTTCACTGCGCTATTTAAAACTCTACATAAAATGTGCTAATATAGAAAGTAAAAAACAGAAAACAAACAGAAAGTCAGGAATTGGGAAGCAAAGAATACTAGAAGTAAAAAACATTTAATCTTTTTAAAAAAACATAGGTGGGTGCATATACGAAGAATAAATAGATAAGTTAAGGGGATATATAGGCCTAGTAATAGTATCCTTTAAAATTATGAATGACAGAAGAAAAAAAGTGGCAGGTGGTGAGTTAGCTAATTAATAAGAAAGAATGCCAGCATATAAATAAAACATTATTTATTCATTGGGATATATCGAGGACGCTATATAAAATGGAGGCTATGCCAAAGCTTGGATTTAGTTTAATTTTTTCTCTGGTATAATTTAAATCTTAAAAATATAATTTAAAAAGATATATTTAAAGCTTGTGGTTGTGGATTTTAAGAAAAAGATCTCTAGAAAAATATTAAAACTAAATTACTAAAAAAAAATCTTATGTAGGCCTGGATACGGGATCTGAATTGACCTACTTATTCAATGTATGCATAAAAAAAAATAAGAGGCCACAAATATTATTGAAGTCTTTAAAAACTAGTCAAAATTGGCTGAGGAAAATACCAATACACACTGGGCGAGACACTATAGACATATAAAGTTTTGTTTGGAGAAAGGCATGTTGACATTTATGACATACAGCCATTATTTCTGTCATAGTCAAATGTTCATCAAACCGTCATGAATAGCTGAAAACATTTTTCTAGAACCCAAAAAAAAACTAACCCACAAAACAAAGGAAATCTACAAAAATAAAAGTATGTCAATAAATACTCTACTTGACCTACAAATCTTTCATGACATAATTACGGAACACTTCAATCAACATACTTTTTTCTTTCCGCCCTTTTTTATGTCATCAGACACGAACAGAAGTTATGGGACATTATTGAATTCTCACAACTTTTTGACACGAGTTATAAAAGTCAACAAATAGTGCGTAAAAGGTGTCGAGCAAGACCAACATTTTATAAGTCTGGCAAACATACCGAATAAACGTAGACAAATATTTGCCTACTTTTTTTTTTCATTCGGTAATTTTTAATGACACTTCTTGCAGACGATAAAGTGTCTACATTTTGCCCGCAGTGTTAGCACTGTTAGCACTCACGGAAATGAGTGAAACATACGACAATGTGTCGTCTGTACACTTGTAGACAACTCTTTACTAACCAACCGCAAACCACCTTGGTTGTGTCCCCTTCTTTGTTTTGATATAAATATAGTCTACCGTAGACAGAGGTGCTGTCGTTTGCTATGAGTTAACAACCGAGGTTTACAGAAGTGACCCAGAAAAAAAAACGTGTCAACAAGTTCTAGCGTTGTTGAAGTTGTGTTGCTCGGTTAATTGCTTGAATAAAATTGCATGAAATTATTAAATAAACATCCATCCAATATAATTACAATCTAAGTTTTATAGTTAGTGGCTGTTTTTTATTGCTTGCATAAAATTGCATTAAAGTAGGCCATTTGTATAAGCATTCAGACAATATAATTACAAGTAAAGCTGTATAAATAAAAGTTTGCGCTTTGTATAGCGCCTATTGTTGTATTCAACAAAAGTTTGTTTATTTTATATATAGTTTGCAATACGCAAACGCAAAGAGCAAATATGCTCTGTTCAACAGGATAGTTCTGTTTTTGTTTGAACTCTAAAGTACCCGTCGAATCTATCCATTTGTCCAGTGAAGCAGCGTTCACCAGTTTCTAAGGTCACGGCATACTAGGTGATTGTGTGGCCAGCACTATGCACAGCCGCCTTTACTTTACCCCAGCTAAAGTCAGCAGGGACACCCTCTAGACCCGGGAAAAAATCCTAGCCTGCACCAGGATTCGAACCCAGGACCGAGCTCTACAAACATTGCATTTAATAACTAAAATTTAATATTCATCTTTTCCGGAAATAAACGTTTTTTTTAATAATAAAATTGGTTGTTTTTAATCATGAGATTTAGCATTTGTGCAATATGTCCCACTGTCTGGATACATGGGCGAAACAGAC